>JAGGAV010007923.1:0-29850 GCA_017657295.1 Termitomyces sp. DKA64 | reverse complement strand
TTGAGCTTCTTGGCCATCCAGAAGTACTTGAGGTTCTTGTGATCCATCCACACTTCAAACTTATGCCACACACCCTCTAGGAAATGCCACCATACTTTAAAAGACCAGGTAATAGCCAACATCTCCTTGTCATGGATTTCATAGTTGCACTCCACTGTGTTCAAGCTCTTGGAGTAGAAGGCCACCAGGTGCCATTTCCCATCCTTCTGGGATTGTTGTGACAGAACAGCTCCAGTGGCAAAGTCAGAATTGTTGGCTTCCACCCAGAAGAGGGAGTTGTTATCCAGGAAGAGGAGCATGGGTCCAGAGGTGATGGCATACTTGAGATTGTTGAAGGCCATCTGCTCCTGGGAGGCCCCAGCTCTAGGTGGCATTGTTTGCAGTGAGGTCAAATAATGGTCAGGCATGATGGGAGAAATCCTGGATAAACCTCTAGTAGAAGTTAGTGAAACCTAGGGAGGCCTGCACTTCCTTCTTGTTTTTGGGCTCCAGCCACCTCTGCAATACCTGCCACCTTCACTGGGTCCATCTCTGCAGCTCTATGTGAGATGATCAACCTGAAATACTCAATCCAGGTATGCTCAAACTCACACTTCTCCAGTTTGAGGTAGAGTTGATAAAGGTGGAGGCATTCCAAGATGATGCACATGACCTGGTGGTGCTCCTCTAACATCTTGGTGTAGATGAGGGTGTTGTTGAGGTATATGCACACTATGCCTTTAGCAATGAGGTCCCAGAAGATGTTGTTCATCATTGTTTAGAAGGTGGCAGGGCTGTCCAAAGAACATGACAAGGGGTTCAAACAATCTCTGGTTGGTCTGGAAGGTGGCCTTACATTGTAGCCCCACTGAATGTCCAATTTAGTGAAGTACTGTGCCCCCCAGAGATTATTGATGAGCTAGGAAATGAGGGGGGAGGGAGTAGTGGTTCTTCACAGTCATGGCATTAAGAATCCAGTAGTCCTGGACTAGTTGGAGAGAGCTGTCCTTCTTTTTGATGAAGAAGACTGGAGAAGCCATTGGGGATTGGAGAGGCAGATATGGCTGGAGGCCAGATTCTTCTGCAGGAAGATGTTGAGTTTATCCTGCTCCCTTGGCACTAGCAGATAGACCTTATGGCTCACCAGCTTGGAGTCTGGCATTAATTCAATGGCATAGTCCCACTGCTTGCACTCTGGAAGTGAGTCAAAAGAGGCCTTGGCAAACATATCTTCAAATGCATGGAGATATAGAGGCATGATGTCCTGGAATTTCTGGAGCACAGAGTTCACAGCAAAGGCCTGGGCCAGTCACTCTGAAAGGTGGCCTGGCTGGCCCAGATCTTTGTGATAGATGAACTCTCCCCCCTAGATCCTCCTCCAGGGTCCCTTCACTACTTTAGTTGTCCTCATAGAGGGCCTCCTTACAGGGGAATGCCAAGAGTGGGGGATCCAGAAGGTTCAGATTTGTAAAGGGTAGGTGACCAGCATGGCAAGCCCAAATGGCCACATGCTCTCAAACCTCAGCCCAGTGCTGTTCCTTGACCTCAGTAGCACAGGTAGCACACCTCTGGGGGCACTGGCTCATAGTTACCTTGCCTTGGGCCCAATCTACTTTGGAGTTGTGCTCCTGGAGCCAGGTGAAGCCAAGGATCATATTCTGCTTGCCTAGGCTGATGACAGCAAAGACTGCATGCTCAGTGTAGTTTTAGTAGCAGAGGATGAGATTGACCACAGAGTTGATGGCACCTGCTTTGTTGGGCATTCTATCAATATTGAACACTGGAATGGGCTTGGAGAGTGGCTGCATGATCAGGTGGTGGCATTTCATGAACTCTGAATCTAGGAATAGCCTTGTTACTCCACTAACCAGGAGGGTGGTGACTCTATGGGTCTGCTAAATGTCTGTGATCTCAATCTCCATGTCGAGGCATAAGAAGTTTGTGGAGGGGTCTGTGGCTACTATGTACTGCCAGGGTGACTGGTGTTCCCAGACAGAGTAGCATGGGCAAAGCCTAGCTGGCTGCAGGAAGCTTGGCTTGGGGTCTGGAGTGGGTGTTTGTACATCTAAAGGGGAGTACTGAGGTTCTATTGTCTTAAGACTGTCAATATTGAGAGAGGTAATTTCATTTTCTATTGACAAACAAGCAAACCTGTTAGTACTTGGCAATAGAGGCATACACCTCATCTGTTGCTTGCCTAAAAATCCTCCTCCAGGCCTGGAAGGAGGGCACAAGCACCACTCTCCTTTGGGGTCAACTCTGGTGCCAGCCTTCATGTACAACAGTATCTAAGCTATTTTCAGTGCATTGGAGTCAAAGGCATCTCTGCTGAGGTAAATGTAGGTGAGGCAGGACTGGAGGAAACAATCTCTGCTGGACTGATTGCCATTGTATGCATTTAGGAGTATGGCTTGGGGGATTTGCACTTAGAGGTTTACTAGAGCTGCTAGGGAGACTACTGGAGCTGCCAGGGGTGTTCCTACAGCCAGGGGTGGTGTGAAGGTAGGGGTTAGGTGCTCCAGTAGTGCCTGAAGGGACTGGAGAATAACCTTGGTGGTTTGACAAAGAGTGGAGAGTTCAGTTGTGTGATGGGTGAGGGAAGATTGAGTTAATTGCACCTGGCTCTCTAAGTGTAGCAAGTGAGTCCAGGCCTTGTCCTGTGGAGCTGGGGCCTCTGAGGAAGTGTCTGGGTTGGTGAGCTGAGACATAGGATTCTGCAGGTGCTTAAGCCTGATGGGGAAGCAACAAATAGGAGGCTCAGGGGTTTCATGCAGCTATAAGAGGCTTCTAGGCCAGGATTTAGAAACTTGTTCTGCTGTAAGGGCAACCTCCAGGAGTGATGGCTAAATCACACAGCTAGCAAAGGGGAATCTGAAGTATATTAGAATGGGTAATTGACAATACAAATAGCAACTAATAACCTAGCAGAGAGAAATCCAAAGAGAACAAGTCTAAGGATCCTTGCTGCTTGGTATGGTGCATCAGTGGGTGGTGGAGGTGTGGGAACAACTGTATAGATGACCAGAGTTGACTGAAAGTGCTTGCTGGGGAACCATGGCAAGTTCCAAGGGTCTTTGAAGATCTCTGGGAATTTGTAGAATGCCCTGGAAACATCAAACAAGCCTTGGAGAAGTGGAATTAGTCTTAGAGAATCAGTGTTGGTCTGGGGCAGAGGTCAGAAAGGAAGTTCCCTAACAGTTGGGAAGCTCTGGAGTGTTTGGGCAGATTGGAGGAGCAAGTCATCAATGTGGGCCAGGATCAGGAGAGACACTGGGGGTGCTCAGGAGCTTAGAAAGGCTAGCAGTAATTTGGTCAAGGTTGATTGGGGGTACTAGGGTTTGCTGGGGAATGTTGAAGATTTCCAGGGTGGGTGCTGAGGGTGGGTGAGGGTTGGGAAAGTTTGAGGAAGCATTGATGAGTGCTCCAGAGATGCAAGAAGGGACTCTGGAGGTCCTGGAGTGGGTCATAACATCATCCTCCCCTCAGCATCAAGACCTTCAAGGCATGAGGCAGGATTTGGAGATTATCATGGCATGAAAATCAAAGCAGGAGCAATATTGATCAATCTGCAGCAACAAAGTTGAAGCAAGGCTGCCATCCATTAGGAAGCTGCTCTCAATCATTTAAAAGGAGTCAGAACATATCCTGGGGCTTCCCAAAAGTCTGCCTATGTCTTTACCCACCTCATCCTTAGAGTCAGCATCCCCTACTCCTCCTCTGTCTGATGATAACCATGTTGATGTCTGGTCAGAGTATGAGAATTATTGGGCAGAGTTTGCTCATTGCTGAGATCATTGCTGAGTGGAGTCAATATATTGTTGTCATAAGTGCTGCAGCCCCCATGTCAGGGGACTACCTATTCCCAACCTCTGCCCCTGTCTAACACTGACTCTCCTTGCCTGTTTCTATTTGCCTGAGGCTTGTTGATGATTCCAGGGCATTCTACAGGTCTTCAAAGATCTCTAGAGACCCCCAGAACTTTCTGTGATCTATTTTTGTGTACTTTGGCTAACTCCAGTCATCTACACAGTTGTTCCCATGCCTCTGCTGCCCCCTAATATGCCACACCAAGCAGAGAAGATCCTTAGACTTGTTCTCTTTGGATCCCTCTCTGCTAGGTGATTAGTCTACTATTTGTATTATCTATTACATATCTAATACACTTTGGATCCCCCTCTGCTAGCTGCATGATTCAGCTGTCACTCTTAGAGGTCACCCTTACAGCAGAACAAGTCTCTTCTCCTGGTCTGAAAGCTCCTCATAGCCTGCATGGAATCTCCAAGCTACTATCTGTCACTTCTCCACCAGGCTTAAGCATCCATGGAATTCTATGTCTCAGCCAGCCAGTCTAGACACTCCCTCTAAGGCCCCAGCCCCACAGGATGAGGCCTGGACTCACTTGCTACACCTGGAGAACCAGGTGCAATTAACCCAATCCTCCCTCATACACCATACAACTGAACTCTTCACTCTCTGTCAAACTACTGAACTCATCTCCCAGTTCCTCCAGGCACTACTAGAGCACCTGACCCCCACTTCCATGCCACTCCTGGCCGTGGAAACACCCCCAGTGGCTCCTGTCACCTTTCTGGTAGCTCTGGTAGCCCTCCAAGCATGCATTTCCTACCCTGTGCTCTCAGATGCATATGATGGCAACTGCTCTGGTGGAGAGTGTTTCCTCCAGTCCTGCCTCACTTACATCCATCTCAGTAGGGATGCTTTCAATTCTGATATGCTGAAAATAGCCTGGGTCTTGTCATATATAAAGATGGGGCATGCCTCCACCTATGCACCATGAGTGTATCAATGTCCTGGAGGTGTCCAAAGTTTTGCAGATTGGGCAGCCTTTGAAAAGGACTTCTAGGCAGAGTTCTTTCTGATTGACTCTGCCAAAGCTGCGGCCTTAGTGCTACATGATCAGAAGCAGTGTAGGCAAGAGAAACAGATACTGGACAAGTATATTAACTCCTTCTAGGCACTAGTTGAGCAAGCAGCCTACCCCAATGGCCTCCAACTGTGCCTTATGTTACAGGATGATTTGCATCCCATGCTACTGAAATGTATTGACAACTTTGCTGAGGGCTGCTCAGATGATGAGCAGATTGCCTTCTGGTATAAAGTGGCCTGGGATCAGTGGTAGCTCATAGAGATTTGATGGGAGCTATGTTGCATGCACCCAAGTCACTGCTCTGCTCCCATCTCCACTTTCTGATGTGCCATTCCTGTTCCCCCAGCACCTGCCTCTGCTCTGGCCAGCTCCACCCCATGACCCTTACCTCTGGGCATCCTCATGGATGTTGACACTACCTGACAGCACTGCACTATGCTGCTGCTGTGCCAGAGATGCCAAAAACCCAGGCATTTTGCATGGCACTGCCTGTTAGGTCTTAAAGTACATTACCTTTCTACAATGAAGCAGAAGGAGCTTCTCCTGCAGCTGTTGGCCATGAAGGACATGGCTGGAGACTCTTCACCAGATGAGCTGGGACCAGAGTTGACCCTGGAGGAGAGCAGTGCTTGCACCCCTCTCCCAGGTCTGGAGGAGGATTTTTAGTCAAGCAGTGGATGAGATGTATGCCTCTATTGCCAAGTACTAACTGGTTTGCATGTTTGTCAATAGAAAATGAAATTGCTTCTATCAATATCAATCCCCCTAAGACAATAGGACCTCAGTACTCCTCTCCAGACATACAAACACCAACTCTGGACTCTAAGTTGGACTCACTGATGCCAGGCAGACCTTATCCAAGCCACCCTGCATGAGAATGCTGGCTGCCCTGGTGGTATATGGTAGCTGCAGACCCCTCAGTGAACTTTCTGCACCTCAATGTAGAAATTGAGACCATGGACACCCAGCAGGCCTGTGGAGTCACCACCCTCCTGGACAGTGATGCCATGGGGCTGTTCCTAGACTTGGAGTTTGTCTGGCAGCATTGCCTGACCACACAGCTGCTATCTAAGCCCATTTTAGTGTTCAACATTGATAGAACACCTAATGAGGCTGAGGCCATCAACTCCATGGTTGACCTCATCCTCTGCTACCAGAACCATGCAGAGTGGGCTATGTTTGCTGTCACCAGCCTCAGTAAGCAGGACATGATCCTTGGATTCACCTGGCTTCAGGAGCACAACCCTGAAGTAGACTGGGCCCAGGATGAGGTGACCATGAGCTGATGTCCCTGGAGGTGTGCCACCTGCACTACTGAGGTCAGAGAACAGTGCCAGGCTGTAGTTTGAGAATGCACAGCTATTTGGGCTTGCTAGGCAGGCCATCTCCCCTTGGATCTTCTGGACTCCCCACCCTTAGTGTTTCCCTGTAGAGAGGCCCTCTATGAGGACAACTGGAGTGGTGGCAGGACCCTAGAGGAGGATCTGTTAGGGGAGTTTTATGGCTTGCATGACCCAGAGTCCCCAGACAAAGCCATGGAGACTGGAGATCAGATATACATCACCACCCTGCACTTCCTGCCCTCTATTGTGGAGATCCAGAACAGCCAGACCACTTTTCAGCAGCTGGTCCAGGCCTTTGTGGCCAACTCCATGCCCCAGGAGCTCCAGGACATCATATCTCCATATCTCCATGTGTTCAAGGATGTGTTCTCCAAGGCCTTGTTTGACTTGCTTCTGGAGCACAAACAGCAGGACCATGCCATTGAATTAATATCAGACTCTAAGCCTGCTGGCTGCAAGGTCTATCCACTGGTGCCAAAGGAACAGGATAAACTTAATGTCTTCCTACAGGAGAACTTAGCCTCTGGCCACATCCACCCCTCCAAATCCCCCATAGCCTCTCTAGTCTTCTTCATCAAGAAAAAGGACAGCTCTCTCTGACTGGTCCAGGACTACTGAGTGCTTAATGCCATGATGGTGAAAAACTGCTACTCCCTCCCTCTCATCTCAGAGCTCATCAACAATCTCCAGGGAGCATGGTACTTTACCAAATTGAATGTCCAATGGGGCTAAAATAATGTATGGATCCAGGAGGAAGACAAGTGGAAGGCTGTCTTTGAGACCAATCAGGAATTATTTGAACCTCTCATCATGTTCTCTGAACTCACCAACAGCCCCACCACCTTCCAGACAATGATGAATGACATCTTCTGGGACCTGATAGCAGAAGGCATAGTGTGCATATACCTTGACAACATCTTCATTTACACTAAAATGTTTGAGGAGCACCACTGGATCATGTGCATTGTCTTGGAACACTTCTGCCTTCACCAACTCTATCTCAAACTGGAGAAGTGTGAGTTTAAATAAACCTGGATCAAGTATCTCAGGTTGATCATCTCACACAGAGCCATGGAGATGAATCTGGTGAAGGTGGCAGGTGTGGTGGAGTGGCTGGAGCCCAAGAACAAGAAGGAAGTTGCAGGCCTTCTTAAGGTTCACCAACTTCTACCAGAGGTTCATTCAGGATTTCTTCTATCATGCCCAACCATTGTTTGACCTCACTGCTAAGGATGCCACCTAAAGATGGCAGTCCCTGGAGCAGACAGCTTTTAACAATCTCAAGTGTGCTATCACCTCTCAACCTGTCCTCCTCTTTCCAGATGACAACTCCCCTTTCTGAGTGCAAGCCAACAGCTCTGACTTTGCCACTGGAGCTGTTCTGTCACAACATTCTTAGAAGGATGGAAAGTGGCATCTGTTGGCCTTCTACTCAAAGAGTCTGAATATAGTCAAACACAACTATGAAATCCATGACAAAGAGATGCTGGCCATCATCCAGTCCTTTGAGAAATGGTAGCATTTCCTGGAGGGTGCACAGCACAAGTTTGAAGTCTGGACAGATCACAAGAATCTCAAGTACTTCTAGACAGCCAAAAAGCTTAATTGCTGACAGGCCTGGTGATCCCTCTATTTAGCCAATTTTGACTTCTCACTGCACTGCAAGCCAGGCTGGAGCATGAGGAAGCCAGACACTCTGTTTAGAGAGCAGACCACAATACTGGAGGAGATGACAACAGCAACATTGTGCTCCTCCAGCTCAAGTTGTTCACAATCCAAGCCATGGAAGGCCTAGCTGTCAAGGGGGCAGAGGTGAAGATTCTCCAGAACATCCAGCAGGGCAATCAGGATGGTCTGCAGGAGAAACTTGTTGCTCAGATGGCCTGGGCACTCAAGTCTAGATGCACCACCAGCATCAAGTCAGTCCATATAGACAAATGGGCCCTCCATGATAGACTCCTGACCTTCCAGGACCATATCTATGTGCTCAACAATCCAGAGCTCTGCTGGAGAATTGTAGAGCAACACCATAACTCTTAAATTGCAAGACACCCTGGCCAGTGAAAGATGCTAGAACTGGTGTCCCTAGAACTACTAATGGCCTCAAATGTCCTGGTATATTGGATCCTACACTAGTACATGTGATCTCTGTTTCCAAACTAAGCCCCAATGCCACCTTCTCTCTGGCTAGCTGCACTCCCTGCCTATTCCTGTAGAGCAATAGAGCATTGCCTTGGTAGACTTCATCATAGAACTCCCTGACACCCACAACTAGGATGCCATCATGGTAGTGGTGGACTTCTATGGCAAGTGAGCATACTTCATTTCTACTCACACCACTTACCCCATCATGGGCACTGCCAACCTGTATTAGAGGAATGTCTGGAAGTTGCATGGCCTCTCTGATGCCTATGTATCTGACCAAGACCCACAATTTGTGGCAGACTTCACTCAGGAGCTCTACTGACTACTCAATGTGAAGCTACACACCTTCACTGCCTACCACCCACAGTCTAATGGCTAGACCAAGCATATGAACTAGGAGCTCAAACAATATCTCTGCCTCTTCTGCAACAAATGCCAGGATGACTGGGACGAGCTCCTTCCTGATGCTGAGTTCCAGTACAACAACCATGTTCACATGGCCACCCAGTATTCACCCTTCTTCCTGGACACTGGATGTCACCCATGCATGGGCTTCAAACCCCAGGCCCAACCTTTGGAGAACAAGGCAGTGAATGAATTCATAGACCAGATGAAGATTGCACAGGAAGAGGCATGGGCAGCACTGGCAATGGCAAAGGATGACATGGAGTGGTACTATGACTGCAGAAGAACCCCAGTGCCTTAGTACAAGCCTGGGGATTGAGTCTACTTAGATGCCTCTGACATTACAACCACCTAGCCATTGAAGAAGCTTTTGCACCAGCAATTAGGACCCTTCACAGTAGAATGACAGGTAGGGCCCCTAGCTTATTGACTCTGGCTCTCTATGGGAATGTGCCAGCTCCATCTGGTCTTCAATATGGTCAAACTGAGCCCAGCCCCAGCAAATCCTATCCTGGGATGTTGCTCAACATCTCCACCCCCTCCAGTGGTGGTCAACAACAGTGAGAAGTACAAGGTGGAAGAGATCCTGGACAGCCATCTATTCTAGCAGGGACTATAATACAAGGTGAAGTGGAAAGGCTACAGAATCAAGGACATTTCCTGAGGACCCTGGGAGAATGTGCACATGCCCAGACTGGTCAGAGACTTCCACCAATGACATTCAGACATGCCACAAGCTGTCAGAAAGATATATCCCCTCCCCCCAGTGGAATAGGCAATCTGGAATTTTTTCTACCCTGCATGTTGAGATGCCATACACTAGAGGGGGGGTGATGTCAGGGGACTACCCATTTCCAACCTCCACTCCTGTCCAACACTGACTCTCCTCACCCATTTCCATTTCCCCAAGGCTCATCAACAACTCCAGGGCATTCTACAGGTCTCCAGAGATCTCTGAAGACCCCCAGAACTTTCTATGATCCATTGTACTTTGGCTAACTCTAGTCATCTACACAGTTGTTCCTATGCCTCTGCCACCCCCTGATGCACTGCACCAAGCAGAGGAGATCCTTAGACTTGGTCTCTTTGGAGCCCCCTCTGCTAGGTGATTAGTCTACTATTTGTATTATCTATTACATATCTAATACACTTTGGATCCCCCTCTGCTAGCTGCATGATTCAGCTGTTGCTCCTGGAGGTTGCCCTTACACCCCACCTCCAGTGCCATACTGACCTGGTTTGTCAGAGTTGTCTGCAGCAGTAGTGGGCTCCTCTGGGATTCCATCTCTTGTGCAGGGGCCAGAGGCTGCTAGCCATCCAGCCCCAGCATCTTCAGTTTGTCTCCCAAAGTTGAATATGGGACTGGGGTTCATGCAAGTTGTTCTGGAGATGTAGAGGGTCCCCCAGGCAGAGATGACATTGGTAGTGTTTGCAGAGGCACTTGGGCAGGCATGGGGTCCTTTGACCCTGGAGTGATGTCAGAATGAGGCCCTGGTGAGTTTTTCAGGTGTTCCATCCCCATTCTTTTCTGATCTTTCCCCTAGTGTGTCCTCTGTGCCCAGCAGGAGGAGTTGTGTGCCCTCTGTGCCCAGCAGGAAGAGTTGTGTGAGTTCAACAGACCAACTGTGGAGTTCTGTCAGGATTTTTCAGTTTGTCTCCCATGCTATATAAGGCATGAGAAGTGTTCAGTTTCATTAGAGTGGCATGTGACCTGTGTTGCCACAAAGCAGGGGTGAGACCTGGGTTGGGTGAAGGGGCAGCTGGATGAGGGGTGAAGGGCCAGGGCACTGGAGAGCAGTGGGAGGTCAGCAGTAAAAGTAGATCCACTATGGGGGGGCATAGAGAGGAAGCTCCAGTCATGCAGGACAAGGAAAAGCAAAGAGTGTTCCCACCCCTGGAGGGTGAGAGGTCAGCAGGAAAGGTAGGCTTTCCATGGGAAGGCATAGGGAGGAGGCTTCAGTCATGTAGGACAAGGGGAAGTGAAGGGCATCTCTGCTTCTGGAGGCTGGGCCCAGCAAGAGGCCCCAGATGAAGTGATAATGGCTGGCCCTTCCAGGCTTCACATCTACTCTCCTGGCTTAGGAGTCCCACTAGAGTGACTGGCAGAGGTTTTTGGGTTGGCACTCTCTGCCATGGAGCAGTTTCTGCATTGCCAGGTTGAGGGGTTGGAGAGGATGTTGGTGACATGGAAGGAGGAGCTCTAGAAGGTGGGGGAGGATCAGGACATGGCATGCAGGGAGAGAGACACAGTGTGGCAGGACAGAGACACAGCATGGTGGGGTTAGGAGACTGCCATGCAGATGGCCATAGAGAAAGCCCTGAAGGTGCAGAGGCTGCAGAAATGCCTGGTGCAGTTGAAGACATGGCCTGCAGGGGAATCAGAGGGGTGGCAGAACTTGTAGGAGGGTGGGCTGTTCTAGGCAGAGGCAGAAGCCAGCAGGTGATGAGAGGAGTGGTTGGTGAGCAAGGCAGCCTTGGGGCATGCCAGAATACTGCATGAGTGTCTCTTTACTTGTTTTGGACCTTGCTAACATGATGGATCCAGGTTGAATCTAAGAATACCAGGTCCTCTTGGACAAGGCCTCTACAGCATTTGCATCAATCCAGGACCGGTTGATGCAAGTTCCTGGGGACCATCCTCCAGAGTTGGCACAGGGAGTGGTAAGGATGGGGTGGTTATTGGTGGAGCACTAGAGGCAGAATGCAGTGGTCCTGGGGTTATGGTGGAAAGTGGCAGCAGATGTGGGCAAAGCATTGCCCAGGCTCACAGAAGTCTTAGTGGTGGTGAGGGCACAGATGGAGATTGATCTGGTGATTGGGGAGATAGGAAGGGGAATTCTGGGGGAGGAGTGATAAGGGGAACCTCAGAGTAGATTTCTTGGATTTTTCTGTACCATATCACCTTATCTGTCCTATTTTGTACTTGTAGTCATGTATCATATGCTTTTTAGTGGTTCTAAGGTGCTTTTTTTAGACTGTATAAGGAGTATAAAAAATGAGAAATGCAGGGGGTTGTTGGGGGAGTTGCATCCTAGAGGCAGGGGTGTGCCCACTACTGCCATCAGTGTACACTAATTCCAGGAGTCCCAGAGTTTGATGGGGTGTTTCCAGTGGAAATCCCAGGGCTTGGCAAGGATGCTGGAGAAGTTTCTCCAGGATTTCCAAGTGTTGTCAGTGGGGGTCCTGAGCTTGGTGGGGTGTTGAGGGCCCAACCAGAGTGCTGGGGCCATTTGGGGTACACCTACAAAAGTCTGGGCCTTTATGCTGGTTATGGGAGTATTGATAGTGTCTTTCAAGACTTCAGGTAGCAGTGAGGCATGGTGGGGGCTGGGTCTTGGGTTGGTGGACCATCCCAATCAAGGCAGAATGTGGGGTTCAAGCCAGTTGATACAGGGTTAGTGGTCTGAAGTTAAGGGAGCCCAAGGATGTGGAGTTGCAGAAGAACAGGAGGGTGGTGTAGAGGGTGAAATAGCAGGTGGGAAGTGAAGGGTAATTTACTGAAAGAGTGTCCAGGAGAGATTGCCATTGCACAGAGGAATTTTAGCTGGGGCAGAGAAGATATAGAAGTCTGATCTGTGATGTGTGGTGTCTTTGGGGCTTAAACCACAGGGTTGTTTTCTGTAAACTGGTACTTGCAGTCATCCCCATTGATGGTCCAGACAGCACATCTCATAACCTGATGTTTAGAGCAAATATTGATGAAGTGGCCCTGCTCACTGCACATAATGCATGCTCCCTCTTTTTGTTGCTGCTTCTGTATTTCTGCCAGAACATCAATCCAGGGCCTGTTTCTAATCTGGTTGGCACCCAGGGTCTCCTGATTGCCAGGGGGGTCCAGGTTATTGTTTGAGTCTGGGGAGTTGCCAGGGTTGGGGTCTGGGGGGGTCCAGGGCCTTGTGGGGGTTGGTGGCATTGAGTTGGGCAGTAGGGTGGGGTTTTGGGGAGCAGTTTACAATGGTCAGACCTTGTCCAGAGGGCACACAAGGTGCAGAGTTAGCAGGTGTTGTGGGGGTGGGGGTCCAGTTGTTGTTGCTTGCTCTAGCTTGCTAACCAGGGTTGCCAGGAGTGTTCCAGTTGCTCTGTGGACCTTAGTTTTTGCTCCAGTCTTCTCAGTAATGCTGGTTGATCTGCATAACAAGTGCTTTGTAGCCATCAATTGTGGGCTGCTTGGGGGCAAGGCAGAGAATGTCCTTGATTCATTGTGAGAGAGCATAGCAAAGGGCAAACTGGAGGGCATTGTAGTTCCAGCTGGTTTCATAGGCTTTCTGCTCAAACTGAATAATAAAGGTTGTGAAACACTCATTATTGCACATCTGGAGGTTGTACACATTTTCTTCTGCCTCTGCTACAGTGTCAAATACTCTGAACTTACCAAAGAATTCCTGAGTGAAGGCAGGCCAGTTGGAAAGTACTGGGTTATCAGGATCAAATCAGAGCAGTGCTATATAGTGGTTATAGGCAGTGCCTTGCAGGTACAAGGTGGCAAAGGCTACTTGTGAGCTTTCAAGCTGAAAAGTGATGGGCTTAGCTTGGAACATGGTGAGACATTGTGTTAAGAAGATCCACCACTTCCAGGGGTCTCAGCCATTGAAAGGTTCTGGTTTTTGAATGTCAAGTCTTCCTTCCCAGGCTAGAGCATTGCAGGTGTTATCCTGATTGTTCTGGTTTTAAGGTGGGGGTCCAGCATTGTAGTAGTAGTAGTAATTGTTGTTTCCACCTCTGCACTTGGGGGGGAAGTTGTCCATGACCAGGCCCCATCTGCCTGGAGGTCTACCATTGGGGGGTTTGCCACTGGGGTTTGGTTCTGTATTAACTGGAGGGAGTCCCAGGACCCAGTGAGGAGGTCTTTCAGAGGTTGGCAGTCCAAGATTATTGGTGTTGGCAGGTCAGTTAGGGAAGAGAGGTCAAGGTGATGGAGGAAAGGGCAGTTCTTGCAGCTTCAGGGCCAGGAGGTTGTCAGAGGGTGACCAGAGAATTGTTGCAAGGGGGCAGGACAGAGGTTGAGATGAGGGGGTCAGTCCTTGGGGAGTTCCTGGGCTCCTTCTTGAGGGGCAGGTTCCTCACCAGGGTCCTCCAGTTCATTGATGTAGGAGAGGGTGTGGGTGGATATAAGATCATCATTGGGGAGGGGTTGGGTGTCTTCTGGGTGCAGTACTCAGGCTCAGTGGTCTGGTCTCAAGTGTGAGTGTTGGGGATGGTATTGGCCCTAAGGTGAGTGGAAAGAGCCAAGGTGTGGGTGGCAGGTTGGTCAAAAAGTCCTCTGGCAAGGTTGAGGGACTTCAGGATGTTGGATGTGGTGTTGATCTCCTCTTATTGGCAGGGGATGGAGGCTGGGGCTCTCATTCATGCTCTGGCAACTTCTTCTCACTGTACATGGAAGGAGCAGGCAGGGTCCAAGGGGTCCTCAAACTGGCAGGGGTTTGAGCTGATGTGAATCTCCTTGATCAGGGCACAGAGTTTGTTCCAGAGGTCAGTGTTGACTTTAAGGGTCCTCCTGACATTCTTGGAAAGGCTGCCCTGCTGATATTACTTGTAGAAGGTTAAGAGGCAGTCTGCCCAAGTCTCTGGTGTCCTAGAGATGTTATGGTGTCCTAGGCTGACAAGGAGGGCTCATGTGCATTTGGAAAAGTCAGCAGGGGAGAGCTGAAGGGAGCAGAGGACCTCATCACACTGTTGGACATAGGTTTCCACCCATTGCTGTCTGGGAAAGGGTGGGACTTGGACTGGAGGAGTGATGGAGGGTAAAGGCCATCAGGGGAAGTAGCTGTCAAGTTGATCTAAGGCAACCAGGGCCACAGTGGGGGTCAAGTAGGAGTAGTAGGGCCTTGGTGGAGCTTCAGGTTGCATGTGGGGGTAGGTCCCTTCAACAGGGTACAACAAGGAGTAACACCAGCTCAGGAGAGGTCTCTGACTGACTGATAGGCTATAGGGGATTGAGTTCTAATCTAGGGCCCAGTACCATAGAGTGGGTGAGACATAGCAGTCAAGTATCAGCAGATAGAATAGGGGGTAGTATGAGTCAGATACCAGCCTTCTGTAATGGTTGATCAAATAGCCAGGAGGTGGGTATGCAGGATTGTAAGCAGACATTGGGAATGGGACAAGGGGAAGCCTTGATATTATGTTAGGTTCTGCTGACCATGAAGGCTCAGCTGCACTGGGTGAGTCCTTACTAGGTGGACATGATGTCTACACTTACTGTCCCATGCTCCAGTGAGCTCCAGAAGAGTGAAACTGGGTGGATGAAGTGGGAAAAGGTGCTCCAGAGAAGTCTGAGGTGCTTCAGTAGAATATATGGAGGAGCAGAAGTAACAGACAAGTGGGGAGTGAGTACAATATGGAGCTCTGGAGTTGAATATTGAGAACAAAGGGGAACTTGGGGCTGGGCTCTGAGTTGAGGGCACAGGGAGGGTTTTGGAGGTCATGGAGTTGAAAAGGAAGAGTTGGAGCAACAGGAAGAGAGTCAAACATAGCTGGGAAAGTCAAGACAAGATGAGAAACTGAGAGGAACAAGACAAGACAAGACTTTGGAGAATAGAGATGGAGATGAGACAAGAAAGAAAACTGATAAGATTGTAACTGATAAAATTGAGACTGATGAGATAGAACAACAAGAAACAAAACAGTAATTCAGGTAATATCAAGGCTACTTCAACAGATACTGTTTTACAACTTATATACTGGCTATGGGACCTCTTCTGGGGATTGTGAGTGTGACAGCAAGACTCAACAGAGACATGCAGGGCTGCCAGGTGTCAGTTCTGATCAGGTGGCAGGCTGCAGTGGTATTCTGATGGGAATTGATGGGGATGCAGGCCATGGATGATGGGAACTGATGGGAACTCAGGTCATGCTGTAGCTGTCAGGAAGCTCTGGAGTGTTTGGGCAGATTGGGAGAGCAAGTCATCAATGTGGGCCAGAGTTAGGAGAGATGCTGGGAGTGCCCAAGAGCTTGGAAAGGCCAGCAGTAATTTGATCAAGGTCTTTTGGGGTTACTAGAGTTTGCTGGGGAATATTGGAGATTTCCAGGGTGGATGCTGAGGGTGAGTGAAGGTTGGGAAAGTTTGAGGAGGCATTGGTGGATGCTCCAGAGATGTGAGGAGAGACTGCAGAGGTCCTGGAGTGAGTTGTAACATCTGCTACTCCAATTGTCCTTGTAGAGGGCCTCTCTGCAGGAAAATGCCAGGGGCAGTCTAGATTTGCAAAGGGGAGATGGCTGGCATGGCAAGCCTGAATGGCCATGTGTTCTTGAACCTCAGCCTGGCATTGTTCCTTGACCTTGGTGGTGCAGGTGGCACACCTCCAGGAGCATCAGCTCATGGTTATCTTGCCCCAGGCCTGTCAGGGGACTTTCTCTTCCAACCTCCACCCCTGACCAACACTGACTCTCTGCAACCAATTCCACTCTTCTGAGGCTTGTTTGACATCTCTGGGGCATTCTACAAATCCCCAGAGATCTCTGGAGACTCTCAGAACTTGCCGTGATTCCTCAGTGAGCACTTTTAATTAACTCTGGTCATCTATACAGTTGTTTCCATGCCTCTGCTGCCTACTGATGTGCAACACCAAGCAGCAGGGATCCTTAGACTTGTTCTCTTTAAATTCTCCTCTACTAGGTGATTAATTGCTATTTGTATCATCAATTACTAGTTCTAATATACTTTGGATTCCTCTCTGCTAGCTGTGTGATTTAGCTGTTGCTCCCAGAGGTCACCCTTACAGCAGAACAAGTCTCCAAGTCCTGGTCTAGAAGCCCCTCATAGCTACATGAAATTTCTGAGCCCCCTATCTGTCACTTCCCCACTAGGCTTAAGCATTCACAAAATTCTATGTCTCAGCTCACCAATCCAGACACTCCCTCAGAGGCCCCAGCCCCACAGGACAAGGCCTGAACTTGCTTGCTACACCCAAAGAGCCAAGTGCAATTAACTCAATCTTCCCTTACCCATCACACAACTGAACTCTCCACCCTTTGCCAAACCATCAAGCTCATTTCCCAGTCCCTTTAGGCACTACTGGAGCACCTAACCCCTACTTCTACACCACCCCTGGCAGCCCCAGTAGTCCCCCTGGCAGCTCTAGTAAACCTCCAAGCACAAATCCCCCATCCCATGCTCCTATATGCATATAATGGCAATCAGTCCAGTGAAGAGCATTTCCTCCAGTCCTGCCTCACCTATATTCACCTCAGCAGAGATGCCTTTGACTTTGATGCACTGAAAATAGCTTGGGTCCTGTCATACATGAAGGCCAGACATGCCTTCACCTATGGGCTGTGAGTGTTTTGATGCCCCAGAGGTGTTGGAAGTTTTGCTGATTGGGCTGCCTTTGAAAGAGACTTCTGGGCAGAGTTTTTCCCAATCAACCCCACCAAAACTGCTGCCTTAGCACTACACAACCAGGAGCAGTATGGGCAAAGGAAAAGGATGCTGGATGAGTATATCAATTCCTTCCAGGCATTAGTCAATCAAGTGGCCTACCCTAACAGTCTCCAACTGTGCCTCACATTCCAGGATGGCCTGCACCCTACATTACTGGAATGCATTGACAACCTTGCAAAGGGCCATCCAGACAATGAGTAGATTGCCACTTGATATAAGGTGGCCCAAGATTAGTGGCAGCTCATGGAGATTTGACAGGAGCTATGATGTACACATCTGACTCCTTGCCCCACTCCTGCTGCTGCTTTCCAGTACCCTGCTCCTATATATCCAGCACCTGCCCTGGCTTCAGTCATCTTTGCACTGTGACCCTTGTCACTAGGCATCCTTATAGACATCAACACTGCCCAACAGCACTGTCCCACACTGTTACTATGCCAGAGATGCAGGAAAGCAGGGCACTTCATGCAACACTGCCTGTTGGGTCTCAAGGTATGCTATCTCTCCATGGCCAAGCAGGAGGAGCTTCTCCTGCAACTGTTGGCCATGAAGGACACCACCAGAGATACTTCACCTAATAAGCCAGCACCAGAGTTGACTCCAGAAGAGAGTAGTGCTTGCATGCCCCTCCCAGGCCTGGAGGAGGATTTTTAGTCAAGCAACAGATGAGATGTATGCCTCTGTCACCAAGTACTAACAGGTTTGCTTGTCTGTTGATAGAAAATGAAATTGCCTCTCTCAATATTGACAGTCTTAAGACAACAAAACCTCAGTACTCTCCTCCAGACATACAAACACTCACTCCAAACTCTAAGCTGAGCTCCCTGGAGCTGGCTAGGCTCCACTCATGCTGCCCTGCCTGGCAATGCCAGCTGCCTTGGCAGTATGTAGTAGCTACAAACCCCTTCACAAACTCCTTGCACCTCAATATGGAGATTAAGACCATGGACACTTAGCAAACCCACAGAGTCACTGCCCTCCTAGATAGTGGAGCAATGGGGGCTGTTCCTGGATTTGGAGTTCATAAAATGCCACTGCCTGACTGTGCAGCTGCTCTCCAAGCCCATTTCAGTGTTCAATGTCAATGGAATGCCCAACAAAGCAGGTGACATCAACTTCATGGTCAATCTCATCTTCTGCTACTAGAACAATGCCAAGTGCATGGTCTTCACTGTCACCAGCTTAGGCAAGCAGAATATGATTCTTGGCTTCACCTGGCTCCAGGAGCACAACCCCAAAGTAGATTGAGCCCAGGATGAAGTAACTATAAGCCAGTGCCCCTGGAGGTGTGCCACCTGTGCCATTGAGGTCAAGAAACAGCACCAGGCTGAGGTTTGAGAGTGCATGGCCATTCAGGCTTGCCATGCCAGCCATCTCCCCTTCACAGATCTAGATCTTCTGAATCCCCTGCCCCTGGCATTCCCCTGTAGAGAGGCTCTCTACAAGGATGACTGGAGTAGCAGAGGGACCCTGGAGGAGGATCTAGGGGGGGAGTTCTGTGGCTTGTGCAACCTAGAGGTCCTGGACAAGGCAGTGGAAGTTGGAGATCAGATATATGCCACCACTCTATGCTCCCCACCCTCTATTGTGGAGATCTGGGCCAGCGAAACCACTTCTCAGCAATTGGCCCAGGCCTTTGCTGCAAACTCTGTGCCTCAGGAATTCCAGGACATTGTGCCTTCATATCTCCATGCATTTGCCAATGCCTCTTTTGACTTGCTCCCAGAGTGCAAGCAATGAGACCATGTCATCAAATTAATGCCAGATTCCAAGCTGGCCAACTGTAAGGTCTATTTACTAGTGCCAAAGGAGCAGGACAAACTCAACACCTTTCTGCAGGAGAATCTGGCCTCCAGTCATATCTACCCCTTCAAATCCCTGATAGCTTCTCCAGTCTTCTTCATCAAAAAGAGGACAGCTCTCTCCAACTGGTCCAGGACTACTGGGTCCTTAACGTCATGATCATGAAGAACTGCTACTCCCTCCTCCTCATCTCTGAGCTCATCAATAGTCTCTGGGGGGCACAGTACTTCATTAAATTGAACATCCAGTGGGGCTACTGTCAAAACCAGATTGCCAGTAGTGCCACAACCCCTTACCTCCTCCTATGACATCATCAACATCATACTGTCTCACATGATAGTAGATTATTTTTCACTCCCTAAACATCTCATATTCTCATCTACTGAATATGAGACTCCAGGTATGTATAGACAGATAACTTATATATTCTCATCTACTGAATACAAGTCTCCAGACTCCAGTCCTTATCTCAGAATAAGTCTGTACTTCCACTGTTTGCAATCTGCTGCAACAGGTTATGGGCCCCAGCCCACAGACTTACTCACTGAAGATCTATCTATTAAAACCTTGCTCCACTCTCAGACATCGCAGCAAAACACCCCAAATAAAGTTTACCTCCCATCATTTGACCCATTCTTTTCCTGTGCTTGTTGATCTTGGATCCTACAAATACAATGGACAATGTCACATAAACTGCACAATCATTGATGTCAAAACTTGGTATGATTAAATACACTGAATGGGAGAAATCCATGTTCAGATGTCTGATGTCAGTTGGGGGAGCACAGATAGTTACTGGGGAGGAAACCCCCCATCCACTATATGGAGCTCTTATCAACTTTGAAGCAATTGAGCAGCCAGCAAAATTTATTAATGGCTCAACAAAGGGAACAAAATCCATGTGGACTACATCTGTGATAAACCAGCACTGATGTGGGCAAAGCTTCAAGAAATACATTCAAAATCTGTGTTGAATGCATGCTTCAATTCATTGAGCAATCTTTTCATGGTCCAGCTATGCAAAGAAGAAATGCTGACACAATTATGTACTTGTGTCAAAGGCTGCATGCAACAAATTAGATCTCTTTGCCCTCCTCCAACCATCAACTCTGATGGAACTGTTATGCAAACTTATACTCTGGAAATGCTTAACAACAAACTCTGTACCATAGCTATGCTCCATGCCTTGCCTTGAGAAGACTACAGGTCATTTGTTTTGTCTGTGCTTATGCTGAATAACCTGGTCAAAGACATGGTAAAAGAAGCTTTTTGTACTGAGGAGATTCAATGTACTGCTGCAGATGAAGAAGCTGCCACTGCTATTGCTGCTGCTGTTTCTCACACAGTCATATGTTACCTTTGCAAGAAGAAACACAAGATAACTGAATGTTTGCACCTCTTGGCTGTACAGTCACACATCAGCAAAGATGATTCCTCCAAATCAAAGAAATGCAGTGGCCAACGAGGATGAAACTCAATAGCCAAGGCAGACATAGCCAAGACAACCAATTTGGCAAGGATCAAAGAAGGATGCAATAGGCCTGCCATCAAAGCCAAAGCTGCTGTTTGTTGATCCTCCTCTCTACCCTCATCACCATCTAACACCCTATAAAACACAGACTCAGGTGCCACAATGGATATGACACCATATTGTGAGTGGTTCCTCCCAAACTCCCTTAAGCCATGGAAAGTCCCCATCAACCTCATGAATGATATATCTGTATACTCCATTGGGAAGGGAGATGTTCTGTTTAGGCTGACAGGAAAGCATAGGGATGGAAAGGCTTTTAGAGATGTTGTCATCATGAATGTCCTTCTTGTACCTGAACTAGCCAACAATTTACTCTCCATCACAACTCTCAGTGTGCATAAAGGATTCACTATCACTTTTCATGGTCACAAAGTCTTCTTCAACATTCAAAATGACCTTATTTTCTTGACCACTATAGATAGGACTCTCACATCATATCTGGACAGAACAACAGTCATCTCTTCACCAAGCCAAACTGCTAATCTTAGCCAGATTGGCCCGACATCCTCCACTAAGGTTGACAGAAACTTACTCCATCAATAACTATGCCACCTGGATGCCAACCACCTCAACCAACTCATCAAGGATGGTCTGACTGAAGACTTAAGAGTTGCATTAAACTCTCCCCTCCAACACATCTGTGAACTGTGCATCAAAGGAAAGCAGCACCACACCTCCTTCCCACAAGTAGCAGATCAAGCTATGGAGGTACTTGGGAGAGTGTTTTTTGATGTGCATAGTCTGATGGCAGTTGGTGGACACCAAAACAATTATAGATGATGGTGCATCTTTGTTGATAACAGCACATGCTAGATGGAAGTTTATGTCATGTGCCAGAAAAGTGATACCTTTGGTGCCCTCAAAGAGCACAAAGCACTTGTTGAATGACAAACTGAAGCCTAAGTCAAGTGCCTTCATCACAATAAAGGTGGCAAATATGTCTCAAATGAGTTTCTTGTGTTCTGTAAAATAAAAGGTATTAGGCTGGAATTCACAAATACATCTACCCCTCAGCAGAATGGAGTAGCTGAACAGCTGTACAAATCAATAAAGGAAGCCATTGTGTCTATGCTCACAGAGGCAAATCTTCCTGAAAGTTTCTAGATACATGCCCTCAACATATACTGGCATGTCCATAACCATTGTCCCACATTGGCCCTCCTACAAAACACAACACTGTTCAAAGCATATAAAGGAAAGAAGCCTAGGGTCAGGCACCTACATGTCTTTGGCTGTGCAACATATGTGTTGATTGGGTGGGACAAAAGAAGAGGCATGAAGGGCCATATGCTCTCAGGTATCTTCATTGGTTACCCTGACAACTACATTGGTTGGAAGGTTGATGTGCCCAGTACCAGGAAGGTCATAGTATTGTGAGATGTAATCTTTGATGAAACTTGCTTTTCAGGCCTAGCTGCATCCAAAATATCCCATGCACTGCCAATCACTTAGTTCAATGACATTGAAGAATGTCAACCTTTCAATTCTGATGACATCATTTTAACCTTAGCACTGCCATCTGGAACAGTCAAGGATACAGCTCCCACCAATTGTGACTGCATGTTCAATGATGGTAAGCCACTGACTGACCTTGAGTCCAAAGTCAATGATGCACTGCTGGTGGGAGTGGTGGAAGTGGAACTAGCAATAGATCCAACCCCAGACTCCCCTCCCCAGGTACCACATTTACTGAGACCACTGCCACCCCCACAAGAGCCCAGCCAATGCATACACATCCCTGCACACCCTTCCAACACTGAATATCATGATGCCATATGTTGCTAAAAGAATTGTGAGTCACCTCTTGTATATGAGCTGCCACCACCACTGCCTCCCTCACCATATCCCAAACCATCTCCAGAGCAACTCCTATGGGATGTGGACATCAGGGATGCAGATGCTCATGGGGAACATGAAGTAGCCCTCACCTTGAATATAAACTCAGACAAAGCTTTGCTCCTCACAGGACATGCATTTGTGCAATACAGAATGGATTTTGGGGGGTATAGTGCTGTATGTGCCAATGTTGCAGCCACATACAAGGTCATGGCACATGACATCAACCCCTGATCCTATAAGGAAGCTATCCAAAGTGAGAATATGGCTGAGTAGTTCAAAGTGATGTGCAAAGAGATGAATGCACTAAAGAACAATGGTACCTGGCAAGCAGTTTACCTCCCAGCAGGCTGGCATGCTATTGGCTCTAGGTGAGTCTTCAAAGTGAAGTACCTACCTGATGGTGCAATTGATTGTTTCAAGGCATGCATTGTGGCACAAGGTTTCAGTCAATGCCTGGGCATTGATTTTGAGGAAATATTTGCTCCAACAGCCCAATGGGCTGCTGTTCACACTGTTCATGCCCTCACTGCTGCCAAGGACATGCATTTGGAGTCTGTCAACATCTCATCTGCCTTCCTCCATGGTGTGGTCAATGCAGAACTCTATATGAAATTCCCTGAGAGATTTGCCAAGTCCATGCAGCCTGACATTAAATGTAGATCTGGAGACAGGGATGTGTGTGCCCAGCTGCAAAAGGGCATATATGTTCTGAAGCAGGGTGCTGTCTTATAAAACAAACAAATGCATGAAGTCTTTTTGAAGCTTGGATTTGTTTGAATTACTTTGGACTCCTGCATGTATGTTTATCTTTGTAAAAATGTGCAGATAATTATCCCAGTGCATGTCAACAATATGACCCTTGCCTCCAAGTCACAGCTGGCTATCTTTAAGGTTATTTCAGAACTTCACAAATACTTTAAGCTATGCCACTTGGGGCCTACTATGGGCTTGCTTGGTGTTGTTGTCATGCATGATAGGCCCAACTGTAAGTTGTCAATTGATCAAAGGTCTTACACCATTGAAGTTCTCTCCCAATTCAATATGATTGACTATAAAGCTGTTGCTACCCCCCTCAAATCCAGCATCTGCCTCTTCAAGTTCAATGCCCCCTGTAGCCCAGAAGAGGCTGAGGAAATGAAGGGGATCCCATACATACAAGCCACTGGTGCTCTCCTGTACCTGGCCATGTGCATGTGCCCCAACATAGTGCATGCTGTCAGCATGCTCTGTTGCTTCAATGCCTGCCCAGGCCCCAAGCACTGGAGAGCTGTCAAGCACCTCATGCACTATGTTTGCAGCACACTCAACTACAAGATTGAGTATTTGGCTGGCTCTGCCTCATTACCTTTTGTGGCCTATGCAGATGTAGACCATGGTAGCAACCCCAATAATGGGAGATCTACAACAGGCTCAGTTCTCATGGTAGCCAGCAGGGCAGTGAGCTGGATGTCCAAATTACAGACCATTGTCACCTTATCCACCACTGAAGTGGAGTTTGTGGCAGCAAGTGAGACCAATCAGGAGCTTTGCTGGCTGCACAATTTCCTTGCTGACATTGGTGCTCACCAATCAACACCACTAATGATGAACATCAATGATCAGTCTGCTATCTCTGTCTCTAAGCAACCAAAGCACATGGGCCATCTGAAACACCTTGATCACCATTGGTTCTGGCTACAACAAGTAGTATATGACAGTAAGGTAAAGCCCATTTACATTCCTTCTGAGGACATGGTTGCTGACCTCCTTACCAAAACCCTCACTCAGGATGTTGTTGACAAGCTGTGGAGGAATATGGCAGTTTTTGGGGAGTTCTCCTGGGAAGAACTTCAGTGACATTGTGGGCACTATGTCAGATGGGAGTGTTGAAACCAGATTGCCAGTAGTGCCACAACCCCTTACCTCCTCCTCTGACACCATTGATATCATACTGTCTCATATGATAGTAGATTATTTTTCACTCCCCAGATGTCTCATATTCTCATCTACTGAATATGAGACTCCAGGTATATATAGACAGATAACTTATGTATTTTCATCTACTGAATACGAGACTCCAGACTCCAGTCCCTATCTCAGAATAAGTCTGTACTTCCACTATTTGCAATCTGCTGCAACAGCTACAACAATGTATGCATCCAGGAGGGAGACAAATGGAAAGCCACCTTCCAGACCAACCAGGGATTGTTTGAACCCCTCATCATGTTCTTTGGACTCATCTACAGCCCTGCCACCTTCCAGATAATGATAAACGACATCTTCTGGGACCTCATTGCTGAAGGCATAGTGTGCATATATCTTGACAACATCCTTATCTACACCAAGATGTTAGAGGAGCACCACCAGGTCATGCACATCATCTTAAAACACCTCCATCTTTACTAACTCTCCCTCAAACTGGAGAAGTGTGAGTTTGAGCAGACCTGGATCAAGTATCTTGGGTTAAACACCTTGCATGGAGCTGCAGAGATAGACCTGGTGAAGGTGGCAGGTGTTGTGGAGTGGCTGAAGCCCAAGAACAAGAAGGAAGTGCAGGCCTTCCTAGACTTCACTAACTTTTACTGGAGGTTCATCCAGGATTTCTCCCATCATGCCCAACCATTGTTTGACCATTGCAAAGGATGCCACCTAGAGCTGGGGCCCCCCCAGAGCAGATAGCCTTCAATAATCTCAAGTGTGCCATAACCTCCAGACCTGTGCTCCTCTTCCTGGACAATGACTCTCCCTTCCAGATGGAAGCCAACAGCTCCAACTTTGCCACCAGAGCTGTTCTGTCACAACAATCCTGGGAGGATGGGAAATGGCATCTAGTGGCCTTCTACTCCAAGAGCCTAAACATGGTGGAGCACAACTATGAAATCCATGACAAGGAGATGTTGGCCATCATCTGGTCCTTTGAGAAGTGGTGGCATTTTCTGGAGGGTGCACAGCATAAGTTCAAACTGTGAACAGATCACAAGAACCTTGAATACTTCTGAATGGCCAGGAAGCTCAATTGCTGGCAGGCCCAGTGGTCTCTCTACCTTGCAAACTTTGACTTCTCACTGCACCACAAGCCAGGCTGGAGTATGATAAAACCACATGCCCTGTCCTGAAGAGTGGACCATAGCACCAGGGGAGATGACAACAGTAACATTGTGCTCCTCTGACTCCAAGTTGTTTGTCATCTGAGCCATAAAAGGTCTAGCCATCAAGGAAGTGGAGGTGGCAATCCTCTAGGACATCCAGCATGGAAACTGGGAGGGTCTGCAGGAGGAACTTGTTGCTCAGACAGCCCAGGTGCTCAAGTCTGGACATATCACCAGCATCAAGTCTGTCTGCACAGATGAGTGAGTCCTTCATGATGGACTCCTGACCTTTTGGGACTGCATTTGCATGCTCAATGACCTGGAGCTCCACTAGAGAATTGTAGAGTAGCATCATGACTCCCAGATCACAGGACACTCTGGCCAGTGGAAAATGTTGGAGCTAGTGTCCTGGAACTACTGGTGGCCCTAGATGTCCTGGTATATTGAGTCCTACACTAGTACATGCAATCTCTGCCTCTGGACTAGGCCCCAACATCACCTCCCCTCCAGACAGCTCCATTCTCTGCCCATCCCCTCAGAGGGATGGAGCTTTGCCTTGGTAGACTTCATCATAGAGCTCCCTGACACCCACAGCTATGATACCATCATGGTGGTGGTGGACCTCTGTGGCAAGCAAGCCCACTTCATTCTCACTCACACTACTTGTTCTGCCATGGGTGCTATGAACCTGTACCAGAAGAATGTCTGGAAGCTTCATGGCCTCTCCAATGCCTATGTGTCTGACTGGGGTCCACAATTCATGGTGAAATTCATCCAGGAGCTCTACTGTCTACTTAATGTGAAGCTTCACACCACCACCCAGCACCTGCAATTTGATGGCTGGACCAAACATGTAAACCAGAAACTCAAACAATATCTCTGCCTCTTCTGCAATGAGCACCAGGATGACTGGAACAAACTCCTCCCCAATGCTGAGTTCCAGTACAACAACCATGTTCATGTGGCCACTCAAGTTTTGCCTTTCTTCCTGAACACTGGACATTATCTGCATATGGGCTTTGAACCCCAAGCCTGACCTTCAGAGAATGAGGCCATGAATGAGTTCATGGACTAGATGAAGATCACACAGGAGGAAGCCCAGGCAGCTCTGGCAAAGGCAAAGGACAACATGACACAATATTATGACTGTGAAAGAATCCTAGTGCCCAAGTACTAGCCCAGAGATCAAGTTTACCTGGATGCCTCTGATATTATAACCACCCAACTGTTGAAAAAGCTCTCACACTGGCTATTAGAACCCTTCACAGTAGAACAACAGGTAGGGCCTCTAGCTTATTGACTTTGGCTCCCTGCAGAAATGCACCAGCTTCATCTAGTATTCAACATGGTCAAGCTAACTCTGGTCCCAGCAGACCCTATCCCAGGGTGATGCCTGGCACCCCCACCACCTCTGGTGGTGGTCAACAACAATGAGGAGTACAAGGTGGAGGAGATCCTGGATGGTTGTCTATTCTGGCAGCAGTTATAATACAGGATAAAGTGGGAAGGCTATAGAATTGAGGACATCTCCTAGAACCCTGGAAGAACATGCATATGCCTGGACTGGTCAGGTAGTTCCACTGACAACACCTGGACATACCTCAAGCCATTCAAGGAAATATTCCCTCTCACTGGCAGACCAGGTGATCTGGAACTTCTTCTACCCCACATGTTGAGATGCTGCATGCTAGAGGGGGGGTGATGTCAGGGGACTTCCTTTTCCAACCTCTGCACCTGACCAACACCAGCTCTCTGTGACCAATTCCACTCCCCTGAGGCTTGCTTGACATCTCTGGGGTACAGATCCCCAGAGATTTCTGAAGACTCCCAAAACTTGCTGTGATCTCTTGGCAAGCACTTTCAGTTAACTCTGGTCATCTATACAGTCATTCCCATGCCTCTGCCACCCACTAATGCACTGCACTGAGCAGTGGGGATCCTTAGACTTGTTTTTCTTGGATTCCCCTCTGCTAGGTGATTAGTTATTATTTGTATTGTCAATTATCAGTTTTAATATACTTCAGATTCCCCTCTGCTAGCTGTGTGATTTAGCCATTGCTCCTGGATGTTACCCTTATAGGGCCCAATCTACTTTGGAGTTGTGCTCCCAGAGCTAGGTGAAGCCAAGGATCATATTCTCCTTGCCTAGGCTGGTGATGGTGAAGATTGTGCACTCAGTGTGGTTTCAGTAGTGGAGGACAAGATCTACTATGGAGTTGATGGCACCTGCTTTGTTGGGCATTCCATCAATATTGAACACCAGAATGGGCTTGGAAAGTGGCTGCATGGTCAGGTGGTGGTGTTTCATGAACTCCAAATCCAGGAACAGCCCTGTTGCTCTGTTATCCAGGAGAGCAATGACTTCACAGGTTTGCTGAGTGTCCATAGTCTCAATCTCTACATTGAGGTGCAAGGAGTTTACAAAGGAGTTTGTGGCTATTATGTACTGCCAGAGCAGCTGGCATTTCCAGGCAAGGCAGCTGGCATTTCCAGGCAGGGCAGCTGGCATTCCCAGGCAGGGCAGCATGAGCAGAGCCTAAACAGCATCAGGGAGCTTGGGGTCCAGAGTGGATGTTTGTATATCTGGAGAGGAGTATTGAGGTTCTGTTGTCTAAAGACTATTAATATTGAGAAGGCAATTTCATTTTCTATCAACAGACAAGTGAATCTGTTAGTACTTGATGACAGAGGCATACATCTCATCTATCACTTGACTAAAAATTCTCCTCCAGGCCTGGGAGGGGGTGCAAGCACCACTCTCCTCTAAGGTCAACTCCAGTGCCAGCTTATTGGGTGAGGGATCTCTGGCAGCATCCTTTGCAGCCAACAGTTGCAAGAGGAGCTCCTCCTGCTTGGCCATAGAAAGATAATGTACCTCAAAATCCAACAGGCAATGTCACATGAAGTGCCCCAGTTTCCTGCATCTCTGGCACAGTAACAGCACAGGGCAGTGCTGTTAGGCAGTGTCAATGTCCATGGGGATGCCTGGTAGCAAGGGTTGCAGTGCAGAGATGGCTGGTGCTGAGGTGGGTGCTGAAAGTATGGGAGCATGGTACTGAAGAGCAGCAACAGGAGTGAGATGGAGAGTCAGGTGTGTGTGGCATAGCTCCCATCAAATCTCCATGAGCTACCACTGATCTCAGGCCACCTTATACCAAGAGGCAATCTGTTTGTCATCTGGATGGCCCTCAGCAAGGTTGTTGATGCATTTCAGTAATGCAGGGTGCAGGCCATCCTAGAACATGAGGTATAGTTGGAGGCCATTGGGGTAGGCCACTTGCTTGACTAATGCCAGAAGGAATCAATATACTCATTCAGCATCCTTTTTCCTTGTCCATACTGCTCCTGATTGCATAGCACTAAAGTGGTAGTTTTAGCAGGGTTGATGGGGAAGAGCTCCACCTGGAAATTCTTTTTGAAGGTGGCCCAATCTGTGAAACTTCCAACATCTCCAGGGTGTCAGAACACCAACAGTGCATAGGTAGAGGCATGTCCAGCCTTCATGTACAACAGTACCTAAGCTATTTTCAGCACATCAGAGTCAAAGGCATCTCTGCTAAGATGAATGTAGGTGAGGCAGAACTGGAGGAAATGCTCTCTGCTGGAGTGATTGCCATTGTATGCATCCAGAAGTGCAGAATGGGAGATCTGTGTCTGGAGGTTTACTAGAACTGCCAGGGGGACTACTAGGGCTGCTGGGGGTGGTGTGGAGGTAGGGGTCAGGTGCTCTAGTAGTGCCTGAAGGGACTGGGAAATGAGTCTTGATATTATGTCAAGTTCTGCTGACCTGGAGGCTCAGTTATACTGGGCAAGTCCCTTACTAGGCAGACATGATGTCTATACTCATAATCCCAGGCTCTGGTGAGCTCCAGAAGAGTGAAATGGAGTAGGCAAAGGTGATAACAATGGTCTGGGGAGGTCCAGAGTACTCTAGTGGGCTATACAGAGGAGCAGAAGTGATGGACAAGTAGGGGATGAATATGATATGGAGCTCCAGAGTTGAATAACAAGAGCTAGAGGGCAACTTGGGCAAGTCCAAGTTGGGAGTATGGCATGGGTTTAAAGGTTCTGGGGTGGAATGGACTTTAATGAGGAATGGGAGTAAAGGTGATGTTAATTGGGGAAGTTGAGATGAGGCAAGAAGCTGAAGAGAACAAGACAAGACAAGACTTAGAAAACAGATAAGAGATGGAGATGAAAATGGAAACTGATAAGATCAAGACTGATAAGATTGAGACAGATGAAATTGGGAACAATAAGATTTGACAAGTCAATATGGAGCAATAAGACAGAGACATGAGAGATATACAAACATAAGAATGTAGGTAATATCAAGACTGTAGTTGGTGGTTTGGCAAAAGGTGGAGAGTTCAGTCATGTGATGAGTGAGGGAAGATTGAGTCAATTGCACCTGGCTCTCTAGGTGTAGCAAGCAAGTCCAGGCCTCATCCTGCAGGGCTGGGGCCTC
>JAGGAV010007922.1:0-29914 GCA_017657295.1 Termitomyces sp. DKA64 | reverse complement strand
TGTAGCCAGACCAGAGGTCTATCTTGGTGTAAACCTTGGCACTGTGGAGGCAGTCAACAAGGTCTCTGATCAGGGGGTGAGGGTACTGGTTCTTTTTGGTAACCTTATTAAGTCCCCAGTAATCCACACAAAGATGGAGGGAACTGTCCTTCTTCTTGGCAAAAAGGACAGGGGCTCCAGCAGCAGAGATTGAGGGTTGGATGAAACCCTTTCCAAGCATGTCATCAAGGTAGTCCTTGAGAGCCCAAAGTTCAACCTCTGACATGTTGTAGATCTTGCCAAAAGAAGGGGAGGCACCATCTTCAAGATTGATTGTGTGGTCACAGGATCAATGTGGAGGAAGTTCCTTTGTGCTTCCTTTGGAGAACATGTCAGCAAATTCATGGTACTCTGGGGGAACTACTTCATGTAATATCTGTTTCTCTGTCTTTGGAGTCTTGGGTGATGTGATGCTGGCATGGAGGTGTTCTCCTGGGAGTGTCAGAGTGACCTGGAGTTGGAAGGTGGGGGTACTATCTTGCAGGATCTGTGCAAAGGAGACTGCACCAATGATTTTAATATCAAGGGTTTCCAGGTTGATGGTGTCTGGCATCAGGGGTGCAGTGGTGTGGGCCAGGGTTGTTGGGGTCCAAGTGGGGTAATTTGGGCTTAGGGTTGATGGTGTTGATGGCTTGAATCAGGGTGGCAGTATCTGGGGTGTCCCAGGGTGCTAGATGGGGTAACTTGGGCCTTTGCTTATTCCAGGGGATGTCATGAGGGAGTTTTAGGGTGTGCCCAGGTGGGCCTGGGGCAGGGATGTGCCTTCCTCCCCTTCTGGGTTGCCCTCAGGTGCTGTGGGGGTGCCAGTACCTCTGGCATTGTTGGTGTTGGGGATAGAGTCATTGGAGGGCTGGAGGCAGAGGTAGATGGCAGCTGCAAGGCATGTGCCAAGGCTAGGGAACCTCATTGTGAGGTCCTTCCAGTCAATGTCAGGGTTGACATTGCATGACCAGGGTAGGCTCAGCACAATTGGGGTCACCTCTAGGAGCTGTGTGACCAGGAGGTGGGCTGGGAATTGTATACCATTGTTGAGCATGATGAAGCTAGGATGAAATTGAGTGATAAGCCTGCTGGGGTTGAAGTTACTATCAAACACTTGTAATATTAGTGGTTTGTCAAAGGTGTTGTGAAGAAGGTCAAGCTGGTCAATGACAAACATACAAGTGGCACCACTGTCAACAAGGGTGTAGATGATTGTGGGGGAGTTGCTGAGTTGGGTGCTGATGATGAACAACCTCATGGACCATGAGTGGAGCTGTGGAGGTGTTTGAGGGGTGTTGGTGGCATTCACCAGGATAACAGGGTTGGGGGTGACATTGAAGGCTATGAGTTTGTGGCTAGGTGGTGGAGGGAGAGGTTCTGCCAATCAATATGAGGGTTGGTCACTCAGAGCCAGGGGAAATTGAGGATGAGGGGGGCAGAGGTGTGCAGCTTAGTTACTAGTAGTCAGAGGTCTTGTTATTGGCCATTGGCAAAAGTGATGGGTGCCTCCATGTAGTGAGTGATGTCACCAAGTGGAAGTAGGGCTGCCATTAAGAAGTGTTAGGTAGATGCAGATGAGTAATCTCTGGGGGGTTGTGGAGCAAGCACTGCTAGAGATTTGTTGATGAAGTTGTTGATTGCACCACTGTCAATCAGAGTATTGATGGGAGTGGCAGAGAGGGTGAAGGTGGTGTGGAGAAGGAGGGCCTGTGACAATTGGGAGGGGAGGTGTGCCAAGAGGGTGTCTGGGGATAATGCCATTGTGTGGAGGAATGTAGTTAGGGTGGGGAAGACATTGAAGTCTGATCCACAATTTAGTGCATCTTCAAGATCTAAACTGCTGATTCATTTTACATGAACTAGAACACACAGTCTTTGCTGTCAATGGTCTATACAGCTTGTCCCATGGCCTGGAATTTAGGGCAATCACTGATGAAATGGCCTGCTCACCACACAAGATACAAGCACCCTCCCTCTGCTGTGTTCCTGTGTCCTTTGGTACATTGATCCAAGGCCTGTTCCTAAACCAGTTAGTGCACAGGGCTTCATGGTTGTCTGCAAAATCTAGAGTGTCAGCTGGGTCCTGAAGTATATTGAGGTCAGGGTTGTTGGGCTCTGGGGCCTTATGAATGTTGAAGCAGAAGGTTTAGCCTCTTAGCAAGGCTAAACCCTTAGCCAGGACATGCCTGGACTGTACCAAGCACATGGTGGCACTCTGAGTACCAATTGGAATGAGAAAATCACATGTTGTACATGTTATTCAATGCACAAGAAAGAAGGGCATAAAAGAAGAGGGTTTGAGGGGGATTCAGGCAAGCAATAACCCCAAACTCCCAAGTCCACCTCCCCTGCTGGCTCCAATTAAACTGGTAACATGCACCAACCACCTACAACTTCTGCCCATCTCCAGTGCCTGCCTTGGCAGCCCTCAACATTTGTCTTCAGCCTTGTCCTCCATCTCATTCCAAGTCCATTTCCCCCTAAATTCCTGTTCCAGCCCTGATCTGAGTTTGCTCAACCATTTCTGGGCCTGTTCCTTTTGTTGTGTGCCCTGGTAATCTACCCCTGAGTGATCTTCCACCTTGAAAGCTCACCCCTCTTGATCCCCAACACTCACCCCTCATGTACTCATTGCTGTTCTGCTCTTCCATTTCTTGCATCCAGAGCTCACTGGAGCACTTATTATACATGTAGCACATCATGTCCACCTAGTAAGGACTTGCTCAGTGCATCTGAGCCCCCAAGGAGTGGATGTCTTAGACCTACAAGTGATGAGGTTGACTTCAGATATAGAGTTTAATAATATAATTGAACTCATCTTCTTAAATTCAAAACTTAAGTTTTGTGATTGGCAATCCTAATCAATCAAATTTATAAGTGCCTACAGAGGGTGTATTGAGTGCAATTAAGCCTCATGAATAGAAGTTGTGTCTGTTTGAATTCAGCTCAATCTCATTTGAGTTAGTTCTAACTAACATAAAACTTCAATTTTCACATCAATAGGCATTGAAGTCAGTGGGCAGTGGTGTAGGAGATGGTGAAGAGGTGGAGCAGCAGGAGAAGCAAGAGTGTTCAAGGAGTGTCTGAAGAGAATGGGAGATAGTCTCAGTGGACTGGCATAAACTAGCCAGTTTTGTGGTGTGGAGAGTGAGTGAGGTTTGAGTAGAGTCTCTGGAGCAAGCAAATGGTTTCAGGCTTTGTCCTAGAGGCTAGGAGCATCCAAGAGAGGACTGGCAGCAGTGGGATGGTTATAGAGACTATTCAGACAAGTAGGAGGTATGAAAGTTGGAGCTGGGGGTAAGGAAGGAGTTCCAATAAGCCAGAGGAAGCTCTTAGACTGAAATGAGAGACTTGTTCTGCTGTAGAGGTGACACAGATGAGTTTTTAAAGCTTTATTAGTGCTATCTCAAGTAGTGCCTAGATCTGAGGGCCTTTGAATGTGTTTCCATGTTTCCAGGCACATATTCACCTTATTGCAAACCAGTCCAGAGTAAATTACACTGACCCTCTCAATATCTAAGCTTGAATAGTGTATTGATCATATCCTAGCAAGGATCACATACATTATGACAGACCTTATTTTCAAGACCACCTTGCAGAATGACTCCTTAGACTTGCTCTCTTTAGATTTCCCTCTGTGAGCTTTGTAGCTAGCTCCTATCTGCTGTATACTTGCCTAATATACTTTTGATTTTCTTCTGCCAGCTGTGTAACTGAGCCACAGCCTCCAGAGGTCACTCTTACATCAACTCAAGTGACAAGGCATTACTTTGTCTTATGCTGAGAGGACAGGCTAAGTGAGTGGTTTGGCAGATGCCAAAACCCTCACCTGTCTCATTTGGACTTTTTACAGAAGTCCAGAACCTGACATGGGTGTTTCAGTGAGGGTAAATAGTCCCTTGCAATTGCTTTCCCACAAATTATAGTTGTTTTTGCATACTCTTGCACCTCTTCCTCAACAGTCCCATCCACTGTCAGAAGATGCACTTTTCTGTACTTCAGAAGGGGAGTCTTTCTGCTGGTCATTGGCCTTGCCAAGGTCAGATGCAATGTGGGCTGCCTAAATGTGCCCTCCCAGAGAATCCTTGCACATCATTCTCAACACAGTGTACAATGTTTCAGAATGCTTCATGTGCAGCCTGCATTGTTGACAGTTGCACAAATTGGTCCTTCAAGGCCACAGCAGATAGAAAGTATGCCAAGATAGGGACTTTCTCACAGTCACAACCTTCACTACTATATTGAGACACAGTAATGAAGATGCAAATGCTCATTGACCAGTGCTCCAAGTTGCTAAAACTTGGAAGCTCCCAGGTAAGGCACAATAGTCTTACTAAGGTTGCTATGGTTGGGCTTGATCCCCTTGGGCAAGTTGAACAGCTAGAAGCTGTTTCAGTATTGCCTTTAGAAAATCATGCATCATCTGACAATAGAATTTTGAGCCTCTTCTACACCTGGCATAGTGAAGCATGGGCAGTGCTAGGGAGCCATCAAGAACCTTTATGGTTCTCTCTGCAGTGTATGCATAGGAACCTGACACCATCCTCATCATCACATGGCCCATCAGGAGTGTTACCTCTTGGAGGGCCTGGAGGGCCTCTGTCTTGTGATGGAAGTGTTGCTTATCCTGGGAGCAGGGGCCTACATGATGTGTTGTGTGGAGGGGATACTCAACTACTTTCATCCAGGAAACCTCCATCATCCCCTTTTAGAGGGCTATTCCCTCCATTCTTTTGGGGTAGTTTACCATTATTATGTGGTTCACCCAATGGCAAAGGCTGGGGAGGATCTTCTGTCTCCTTCAGCTACTGACTGTACAGGCTGACATCCTGTATTCAAGGGAAAACCCTATGCTCCTCAGCCTCATGCTTAGGCTGAGTGTCCAAGAAGATGAAGATGTCATCCTAAATATATATCCATCACTTTCATTGGGTGCTAGAATCTAGCAGGTGTATTGGAACCACCTATGTGCCTGATATTGCTGTGATATACCAATAATGGTTTAAAAGATCCAATCTTTGGTGCATCAAACCTGCTGATTTGTATGCATCTGTCAGGTCTATTTCAGATCCTGATCTTTGTGCATGCAAGATCCTCGTGCACCTGATCAGTATGGTTACTATTCCAGATGTTAATGAGGACATAGAAAAGAATTGAAGAAATGCTTGTAGATTCCAGTGATGAAGAAATGTGGAAAAAAAACCAAGATAACAACAAATTTGACTTTTACAGCATAAACATACATAGTGGTAACATAGATATTGAGAAACATACACCAAACATGCCTTACTATACATTACAATACAGTAAAATGCAACTGGCCATGACAATCAACACAATCATAATTGTAGACAACTACTTCCCTGATTGCACCATAATCTGTTGTTTTTTCTAAAACTAGCAACTTGCAATAAATAGTATTCCTTATTTGACCATTGCTTGTGGCCATATGGAGGCATAAAAAAGGAAAGGCTACATTATGCAAACCCCATACTCAGGTGATGAAGACTATGCTGAGGAGTATGGGTGTTCACAGGCAAAATGGTGTCGGAATTGGGATACCGAAATACTGTGAATGGTTTGAGCATCCATAAGAACCGCAGAACTTAAATAACATACTATGGCATGGGCCAGGTTCACTCCGCGAGAAGGTATTGAAGCCGAGCAAGTCGGGTCTTCCCCATCCAAACAGCACACAAATGTTGTATCTTTTGACGCAGGGTCTACACTCAACCAGTATTCTATCCCTACAATCCAACAACGAAAAATCAGCCGGTGACATCCCGAAAGGATAATCATTACCGTGATGGTGGTATCCCAAGAAGACTGGTATCACTGTAGGAACCCTGTCGTTGAAAATCAGACTCCAAGGAACAAGACATGGGCGATGTATCCCACCCGTCTGTCGTGTGAACCACTGTGGAAACATAAGAATCATTACCGAAGGAGACTAAATGGTGTATCCACCTCGGAAAGCTCTTCGTCCGAGCTCTGAGTTTACATACTCGGCAAATGCTTTATTCTAGGAAGAGAATTGAAAAGAGAGGATGGAATAAGTCATGAAAGACATACACCGAGCCTGGGAGCACCGTACGAATACGTCCGTAGTTCTCTAGTAGCGTGTCGGGGATGATCATGCCACGAACCATCAACACTATCAACTCACGTTTCAAAAAAGTAATGTTTCAGAGTCACTGCTGCGAGAGTAGCCAACGCGCCGCCGAGTGAGTGGCCTACCGTGACTACTGTAAAATCAGGGTACGATTTGATTTGTTGTGTCACGATGAGCAAAACTTGTGCCACAACAGAGTTCCAGCTAGGCACAGGGGCGATTATCAGTATCGCGGAACTAGTAGTCTTTTGCCTCTTACGCGGTCAAAAATCCGCTATGCACTCGTACGCCAGCTGATCCCCGGTTGACGTGGATGACATACAAACCTAGGATCTGGCTCACCTGGTGCAGATACACCTGGAATAATCAAGGGTACGAGGAGTAGCTGAGCATCAAGCAAGAAATCAACTAGAGAAGCACTAAGGATGATCCCTGCGTCAGGTGCGAGAATCAACGGTAGGGTGAGCTCAACAAATTACCTTCCACGAAGAGCAACAATTATCTCTCTCCGATTCGAATCTCTGGCGACAAATCCTTGAACGTCCGTTAGCTCATTGGAAAACTGTTTTACAGCGTAATCAGCCTCTTGTTCACGGCGTTCAAGATGACAAGAACATGTAAAACCAATTTATTCCCGTTCGGACGCGGGCAGAGACGACTATAAGCTGAAGACGCATATTTGAAGTAATGCAAGAGGTCATCAAACATGGTATCTGCTTTGTGTCCACATGCAGTATCTGCCAGTGAGGATTCTTTCACGCACATTAGAGTGATACTTACCAGAGATAATTGTGTGATTTGCGTTAAACATTGGATGTCAAGATAAAGAAAACAACAGTAAGACTTGAGCGGCTACGTGGTGGCTAAAAGAGTAAGATGCCGGGCCCACTCATCACAGGACCATACTTTAGGGCAGCCCCTTGTACACTTGGTCACACGCTTTTTTGGAGATTTGAGCTCTACAATACCAAGGATGGTCGAAGTTTTGTGATCAAGACTCATGGTATATTGTAATTTCTGGCTCACATGGTGTGTATTTCATACAAGTAGATAAAACAATGTATTAATGAGGAGGGTTAGAGTTATATTGACTAGAATGATGGTAAAACTATATGAGGGTGCAAAGTGACGGTTTGAATGATGTGGCATTGTTGATAGGGATCAACATTCAGGGTATCCTTGCAGACTTCTGGAGAAACCCCTGTTAGAAACAGGGGCATGGGTTAGCTCGTTGGAGGCTTTGCCCCCGAACCCCTGACTGAGACCCAGTCCTTGCTGTGCTCAGTGAGGACTTAGTCCTGGCCCTAAATTTGCTGTGCTCAGTCAGGGTCTTGATTTCAGAACTTGATGCTTAGTCCCAGCCTCAGCTTAGTCCTGGCACCAACTTTGCTGTGCTCAGTTAGAGCCTTGATTTCAGAACTCAATGCTTAGTCTGGGCCCCAACTGTATATCAGTGTCTCTAACCTGTACCTTTGGCATGGGTCTTTCTCATATGTATTATTTGTGCAGTCTATACAGAATGTTACAATTACAATGCTACTATCCAAGTATAATGTGTAAGATCCAATCCAACATGCTTGACTGATTGGCCTTGTGATTTATTGATAATCATTGCAAATGCCAATCTAACAGGAAATTGGTGTCTATGCAATGGAATCAGAAGATCCTGCAAACTTGGCATAACCACTGACAATGTGACATCTCATAACATGATGGCCAATATCAGTTACAATCAATCTTGTACTATTGCAAAGACCTTTAAATGGATCCTGTAAGGGCAACCTCTGGAGGCTGTGGCTAAGTCACACAACTGGCAGAGGGAGATCCAAAGTCTATTCAGTACTATACAAGGATCTATAAACATAACTACTCACCTGGCAGAGAGAGATCCAAAGAGAACAAGTCTAAGGAGCTCCCTGACTAGGTGTGATGCTTCAGGAAAACTTCTAACCCTAACCCCAAGGTGCAAACTCCGGAAATTGCCATGTTTCCGGAGATTGTACCAAAAATGGAAATCCACCATAAATGGTCTTGATCTCTGGACTCATGGCATGTGACCACATGAAAATATGGCCAAAAGATAGCCCTTGGTTGAAAGTATTTGTCACCAGAAGATGGGAGGATGAGGATGAGAGGCAGGCTTGGAACAAAGGAAACAAACCAGAGGGTCCAGTATGAACAGGCCCCTGACAGATTCAGATTTTGAAGAATCACAACTGGAGTGCCCTTTCAAAGCTAATTTAGCCAATGGTAATCCACTTGCTGTTAGGGAGTTGAGATATTCCATAGGATATGGAGTGAAATTGTTGGCATTGTCTGCTTTAGTATGTACAGAATCTGCACTCTGCATAATTCTTTTCTGACCTCTAAATATTTGAAGAACATTTGAATTAATTTCATCCACATCAGGATTTTTTGCATGAGAGGATTGTTTAATCCAAATAATATTGATCATTATAGTGATGTGCAATATCAAGCTAAGTAGATGCAATCAATCTTTTAACTGAGTTGTCATTACATATCATTGTCTCTGAAATTTGTATTGTTTCTCCGGGTCCAAGTTTTCTTCCAGCACCAATATATGATAGCCAATCTGCATGAGCAATATTTTCAGCCATTTGTTTCAGTCACATGTCATAAACTAATGAGAACACTTCAATGGTGTTCCATAATCTTCCCTTGCTAAGAGAAGCAGCAATGATTTGTTGTCTTAATCCTCTTGGGATGACTAGCAGTATTTGGTGACAATCTCTTCCAAAGACTATAATGATTCCACCAAACAGAAGATCAATATCTAGCACATCTCTGCAAGTATGATACATACAGCAACACTATTTTTATGTTGCATTGGAACTTCATCCCAGATTATAAGTTATGCTTGTAATAGGATCTCATGCAAATTTGTTCCTCTTTTGATATTTGCCACTGATATATCAAGAGCAGGAATTGGTATTTTAAAATGTGAATGAGAAGCACAACCACCTTTGAGCAATAGAGCTGCAATTCCAGATTTTTCCAAAGTTGTTATTGACAGAGTTTATGACTTCATCAAAGACATGTAATTGCTCAGCATTGAACTTAACTTTATTTCATCAACTCTTCTTTTCAATGTGTCAACATCATAATTCAGTTCAGCATGTAACAGCCAGTTGTCAGGAATACCATTCCACATTTTATTTTCAGAGGGTCCTGTAGGCAAAGGCATATTTGGAAAGTCTTTCAAGGTTTTTCCAGATTGTACCAGAGCTTCATTGATGAGATAAAGACTATAGTTGTATATTTTTTCTTCAAATACTTGACCCCTGTACTGCCTCATATTTTCCAGTCTTTGTTTCAAATCATCACAGATGTTATGTTCAAAGCAATTCCACAGGTTGGAGCACAATGAAGTAAAGTAGTACAAAAAAATAATTGAAGAGTCATTCCAATTTGCATTGGAGCAGCTTGACTCAAACATTGTATTCATTTTGCATCACTTGCTAAGAGATCATGGGCATTGCATGCTTCTTTATAAGTTGTATATTCAATGCTATTGACTTTTTTCAACTCAGGCCATGATTTAGCATCTGTTACAACAGTTAACAACAATTGAAAATACAATCACTCTCCTTGTGCAAGTGAAGCAAAATAAATTCTGCTGATTGCTGTTCCTCTTTGACACTCTTTCCAGTTCTGCTTGAATTCATCATAGACAAACTTGGTTGGAAAGTTTTGATATGTAGTATTGTTATTTGGAAACTTCTGATGAGCTTCAAACCAAGCAGTCAATACAGTTTTGCCCAGATTCTCCTGCAGGAATGCATCCAGATTCTCCTGCAGGAATGCATCCAGATTTTCCTGCAGGAATGCATCCAACTTTTGCTGCTACCAAGGTGCAAGAGGATAGACTTTGCAGCTGGATGATTCTGCCCCAGCCAGTAGCTCAATGGCAACAATTTTATTGCTTGTGCTCTGGTAGAAAATCAAATGATGCCTTGAAAAATATGTCCTCAAAGTCCTGGAGAAGATGGGAAATGGTGCTACAAAGAGGTTTGGGCTAGGAGTTTGATGCAAAAGCTTGGGCTTGTTGTTGAGAGGTGGTCTGACTAGCCCTGATCTCTGCTGCTGTTGGAGGAGGACAGAGCATCATAGCATAAATTCTATCATCTACCTCAATAGTCTTCCCAGTGCATCTTTCTTCTTCTTGGAGTACACACAACACCTCAGGCATCCTCATAGAGGGCCTTACTACAAGGGAATGCCAAGGAGGGGGGGATTCAAAGGTCAACATCAGCATAAGAGAGGTGCTCTACACAACAAGTGCATATGGCAGCATATTCATGGATCTTTGCTTTATTCTCCTCACAATTTGTCTTGTGCAGGCAGAATTATGTTCTCAAACCCAGGTGAACCCCAAGATCATGTTCTGCTTTTCTGGGCTGGTGATTGGAAAGACAGCAGGTTTTGAGAGGGTCTAGTAGCAAAGGATCAGATCTACCCATGGAGCAGATGGAGCCAGCTTCATTGAGCATGCCATCAATGTTGTACACAGGGATTGGGCAGGAAAGGAGTTGGGTGTTGAGACAGTGTTGCTGCACATAGCCTGCATCCAGGAAAAGTCTAGTGATGGTGTCAATATCAAGTAGGACAGCAATGCACTCACATTGCTTTGGGGGATCTTGTAGACTTCTGGAGAAACACCTGTTAGAAACAGGTCACATGGTTTTTAACAGGTGTTTCTAAACAATTATTAGAAATAAATTTTCCAAAAAAGAAAAGAAAGACTTTTTGTGTTTCTATACAATTTCTTGAGAAATGACAAAAGAATTTCTTTCACTCTTTCTCAAGAAATAGTTAGGAAACACCCACCATGTTTCTCAACTATTTCTCAAGAAACACATGACCTGCATCTTTTGGTTTTTTTCAAAATATATTTATCAGATTTCCTTACAAATTTTCTTGAGAAAATATCTTTGTTCTTCTTGAGAAAATGAAAAAAATCTTAATATTTCTTGAGAAATACTCATTAAATAAATTTCAAATGTTACTGGAGAAACACAATTTGGATATATGTATTACATTGATGAGCATGGTGCTTGGTGCATGACAATTGTGTATGCATTGACTCACTCATCACTTTTACAGAAAAAGTTGACTAAAAAAGTTGACCATCCACAATATATTATAGTACAGCTAGTATATACAATAGCCTTATTATGATATATCTTGGATCAGTAACTTATTCTTTAAATGTGATGAGCAAGTTGATGCATGCATGATTATTGTGTATTCAGTGCCATGCTCATTGATGTGATACATATTTCTAAATTGTGTTGTTCTGAATACATTTGAAAATTATTTGATTTGTATCACTTGAGAAATATTAAGATTTTTTTTTTCATTTCCTCAAGAAGAACAAGAAGATTTTCCTAAGAACATTGAAAGGAAAATCCAATGGATATATCTTGAGCAGAACAAAAAAGATGCAGGTGAGTGTTTTTTGATAAATAGTCATGAAATATGATAGGTGTTTCCTAAGTATTTCTCATGAAAGAGTGAAAGAAATTCTTTTTTATTTCTCAAAAAATAGGATCAAAATACAAAAGGTCTTTTTTTTTTTCTATCTCTGAAATTCTATTTTTGCTAATTCTGAAGAAACACCTATTAGAAACCATGTGACCTGTTTCTAACAAGTGTTTCTCCAGAAGTCTGCAAGATCTGGGTCTGCTGGATATCTGTCTTTTCAATCACTACCTCTAATTACAAGGTGTTGATAGAGGGGGTAGATGTAACAGTGAAATGGTGAGGGAGATGATGTTTACAAGCTGGGACCTTGGGACATTGAGGAGTAGGAACACTCCCAGCCAAGGCTTTGTCTGGGAGGGTGTCTTGTATGTTGGAAAGGATGTTTATAGTTTCAGTCACAGAATTAGAAGTAGAAGCAGATGTATGTGATTCTATGGACAGGAGGGTGAAACAATTAACCACTAGGCAATAAAGGTGTACAGTTCATCCATTGCTTCCTAAAAAATCCTCTTTCAACTCAACAGGAGCAACAGCAGAATTCCCAACCTCTTGCAGGGGCAGCATTCCTTCCAGTGCATCCAAGGAAGGGGCCCCAGCAGCATCCTTAGCAGCTAGAAGTTGCACCAGCAGATCCTCTTGTTCAGATGCAAGAAGCAAGAGTTTCTCTGAGCTGCAATTCTCAAGGAACTTGCAATCCAGTTGACTGTCCAAGCCAACAACAATGCTTGGAGAGCAATGGTCTTACTCATGACAGATAGTTCATTTAGATAGTCATAAGGGAGCTTCTCAGATGGTATAATATTGACAGAAGAATTTCAAGCTCCTTAAAATTCATTTTGCATATGGCTTGCTTGTGTTCTTCAAGAGTGAGTGCATATGGCACCATCAAAAGCCAGTCACAATGATAATATTAGAGGCAGCCCAATTTGGACAAGTTACTCAATTTGATAGTACATCACATATCAAGAAAATATTCTGAGAAAATCTTGATTGTATGTTATGTCTGCCAAATTTAAACTCAGTTGAACTGGTCCCTCTACTCAAGCTTGACTTCATTGAGGGATCAGTCACCAGTCTGTTGAAAGACACTCCCCTAAGCTGTGTGGCTGTGTGGCCTAGTGGAATGTCTCTCAACATAAAGTAAATCTGACTGATGTAGATGGCAGCAGAGTGGCCCCCAGTAATGGCAATATCTTGGCATGAAGCCTTTGAGCCCAAATTTGATATGGGTCAGGAAAAACATCACTAGCACATGGTTACTGACCCTGGCAATTCTAGAACAGAGGGGGGTATCCACTGACTAGCAGGTTTACCTTATGTTGGGAGGCATTCCACTAAGCTGTGTTGCTGGGTGGAATGTCTCCCAACACAGTCTACATCTTCTCTTTCAGTGATACTGCTATAAAAGACATCTCTGCCACAACAAGGTGTGCAGAGCCAATTTAGGGCTTGTTAGACAAAAGGAATTTATGGAACACTGCAGATCATGCTGTCATTGTACCTGCAAAAGGTGCTGCTCTTACCCTTGCAAATAAATCTGTTCAGAATATTAAACATATTTGCAATTGGCCCCACCAGCCAAATCAACAAAAATTTGAGTGCTCCACAATCAAAATCTGGTTTGCTCTAACATGGAAAGCATGACATGGCAGTCCCCATGATGAAAGGTAATCCAGTCAGGTCTGATAGCCATCTTAACAATGACAAGTCATAGCCAATTGCTGCAATTGCTTGTTGCTACTGTGCCTCTAATTTTACAAGTGCCTTCTCCACCACCTATGCTTGATGTGGCCACCATTGGTGGTCTCTCTCATTTTTTGTATGGAAATAATACTATGGACCAGGTTGTTGTACTCATGTTAGTCACTCTGATTGACAAGCAACCTTCATAGCCAGAGCAAGGAAGGAGATGGATTGATAAGGAATGGTTGGATTCTTTATCAAACAGAGATGCTCTGTGGAGATTTAGGTAATGTAAGCTATATGGTATCAAACAGTGCATTCATTAATATTATGAAGATTTACAGCACATGAAATATATGACTTGATTCAGGCTTTTGAAATACCTGAGATAATCCATACTCAAAGCAGATATACTTTTTCTTTGGTTGAAGCATTTTGTTTTCTGTGTGCACACTTTTGATTAGATGGTGATCTCTACTGTCTAGCAATGATATATAACCAATCTCAATCAGCAATCTCTGAGTGTGTTAACCAGCTCATAGAATTCCTTGATGAGCAGTGCGAACACCTTTTCCAGTGTGATGATCAATTTCTTCTACACTCATCCAAGCTCAAGCAGTATGCCACTGCTATTCATGATTGTGGTGCTCTGGTCAACAATCTTTGGTATCATAGACTGTACCATTCATCATATTTGTCATCCAACCTGGTTTCAGCATGTTGTGTACAATGGCCATAAGAAGTGCCATACCTTGAAATTTCAGGCTGTTATGCTTCCAAATGGCATTATTGGACATCTCTTCAGACCATTGGAGGGAAGATGGAATGATAATTTCCTTCTGACTGAAAGTGGCCTTCTGGATCAACTTGCTCAGTTTGCATTTTCTGAGAACCTTGATGAAAATGCACCTCAAGAAGAGTGCACATTTCAAGCTTCTGGTGATCCAGCATATGGAGTTGGTCCACATATTATGAGCCAATTCTCAGGGGTTGGTCAGCATAATGCAGACAAACTAGAGTGGAATGCACAGATGTCAGTGGTGAGAATTGAAGTGAAGCATGGTTTTTTTGAAATTGTTGCAAATACATGGCAGTTTCTTAATGCAGGATGAAAGATGCAGCTCTATTCCTCCCCAGTTGGTAGATATTATTGTATTGGGTTCTTACAAACAAATTGCCTAAGTTGCCTTTGACCAAACCAAGTAGCCCTGTATTTTGATTGTCTCCCACCAGAATTGGAAGAATATCTTCATCATTAGGATGTACATGCATTAAGAGAATGTAGTGTAAACTAAGGCAATTATATACAGTAAAATTAAATGAGTTGTCCAACAAAGAAAAGAGCATGTCAAGATCTGGGACAAATATTTTACTTGTTTGTGATCTGATGGAAAATGTCAAGTAAGTTACTCTGAAAGTGCTTTGTATCCTTGTAAGCCTCAGCATACTGCCTATTGCTCAGTTCCATCTGCTCTAGAATATGAGCTTTACCTTTTTGGCAATGTTTATGCTCCTCCTGAAACATTGACTCAACTGCAGACAGAATCCCATTTGAAGCTGAATAGCACACACATTTAGTTGCACATTTCAAAGATGTCATTAGTGCATTTAGACTTCCTTGAGTTAAGTGGCTTCCCCCTGTCTGCATCAGAATCTGTGTCTGAATATGAGCTGTGAGGGTGATCACTGGATTCTCCAGTTGCACAATCATGAGAGCTAGTCTCAGCACTTTTGGTAGATGTAGTAACAGGAGAGGGACTTAAACTGGTAGTAGCAAGTTTCTTCTTATAATAGCAACAAAGAGAGGCTTAATAAGTCACCTCTTCACCTTCTCTGTCCTCATCAGCTTTCTAAAATATGTTCCCAGTATGCCAGCATCAAAAATATAAATATAAATGAATTATCTGACCTTGCACATCCTCTCTTTGTCAGGGGACTTCCATTTCCAACTGCCATGCCCAACCTACACCAACTCTCCTTGACTGACTCCCCACCCCCAAGGCTTGCTCAACACCTCTAGGGCATTCTCCAGATCCCTGGAGATCTCTGAAGGTCACTCTCCCCTTTGAGAAACCCCTGGAGCTTGCCATGATCCCTCATTGAGCACTTTCCTAAGGTTAGGGTTAGCTCCAGTCATTTGTACAGTTGTTTGCATGCCTCTGCTGCCAGCTGATGCACTGCACCAAGCAGCAGGGATTCTTAGACTTGTTTTCTTTGGATTCCCCTCTGCTAGATGATTAGTTACTATTTGTATTGTTAGTTACCATTTCTAATATACTTTGGATTCCCCTCTGCTAGCTGCATGATTTAGCCATTGCTCCCAGAGGTTGCCCTTATAGCAGAACAAGTCTCCAAATCCTGGTCTGGAAGCCCCTCATAGCCTGCATGAAGTCTCTAAGCCCCCTATCTGTCACTTTCCCACCAGGCTTAAGCACCCATGGAATTCTATGTCTTAGCTTGCCAATCCAGACACTCCCCTGGAGGCCCCAGCCCCTTAGGATGAGGCCTGGACTCACTTGCTACACCTAGAGAGCCAGGTGCATTCCTGCAGGAGAACCTGAACTCCAGTTGTATCTGCCCCTCCAAATTCCCAATGGCTTCTCTAGTCTTCTTTATCAAAAAGAAGGATGGCTCCCTCTAACTGGTCCAGGACTACCAGGTTCTCAATGCCATGACCATGAAGAACTGCTACCCCCTCCCCCTCATCTCCAAGCTCATCAACAATCTCCAGGGCATGCAGTACTTCACTAAACTGGACATCCAGTGGGGCTACAACAATGTGCATATCCAGGAGGGAGACAAATGGAAGGCCACCTTCTAGAACAACCAGGGGTTGTTTGAATCTCTTGTCATGTTCTTCAGACTCACCAACAGCTCAGCCACCTTCCAGACAATGATGAATGACATTTTCCAGGGCTTCATCACCAAAGGCATAGTGTGTGTATACCTCAACAACATCCTCATCTACACCAAAATATTGGAGGAGCACTGCTGGATCATGTGCATCATCTTAGAATGTCTCTGCCTTCATCAGCTCTATCTCAAACCAGAGAAGTGTGAGTTTGAGCAGATCTAGATTGAGTATCTTGGTTTGATCATCTTGCATAGAGCTGTGGAAATGGACCTGGTGAAGGTAGCAGGTGTTGCAGAGTGGCCAGAGCCCAAGAACAAGAAGGAAGTGCAGGCCTTCCTAGGCTTCACTAATTTCTACTGGAGGTTCATCCAGGATTTCTCCTATCATGCCTGACCACTGTTTGACCTCACTACAAAGGATGCTGCTTGGAGCTGGGGCCCCTTGGAGCAGACCACTTTCAATGATCTCAAGCATGCCATCACCTCCAGACCTGTCCTCCTCTTTCTGGATGATGACTCTCCTTGCTGGGTAGAAGCTAACAGCTCCAACTTTGCCACCAGAGCTGTTCTGTCACAACAATTCCAGGAGAATGGAAAATGGCATCTGGTGGCCTTCTACCTCAAGAGCCTGAACTTGGTGGAGCACAATTACAAGATCCATGACAAGGAAATGTTGGCCATCATCCAATCCTTCAAAGAGTGGTGGCATTTCCTAAAGGGAGCATGGCATAAGTTTGAAGTGTGGACAGATCACAAGAATCTTGAGTGCTTATGGATGGCCAAGAAGCTCAATCACTGGCAGGCCTTGTGGTCTCTCTACCTCACCAACTTTGACTTTTTGCTGCACCACAAGCCAGGCTGCAGTATGGGGAAGCCAGACACCTGTCCAGAGAGCAGACCACAGCACCAGGGGAGATAACAACAGTAACATCATGCTCCTCTGACCCAAGTTGTTCACAATCCAAGCCATGGAAGGTCTAGCTGTTGAAGAAGTGGAGGTGGAGATCCTCTAGGACATTTAGCATGGAAACTAGGACAGTTTGCAGGAGGAACTCATTACTCAGGCAGCCAGGGCACTCAAATCTGGATGTACCACCAGTGCCAAGTCCATCTGTGCAGATGAATGGGCCCTCCACAATGGACTCCTGACCTTCTGGGACCACATTTACATGCCCAACAACTCAGAACTCTGCTGGAGGATTGTAGAGCAGCACCACAACTCCTGGATTACAGGACATCCTGGCTGATGGAAAACATTGGAGCTAGTGTCCTGGAATTACTGGTGGCCCCAGATGTCCCAGTATATTGGGTCCTACACTAGTACATGCAATCTCTGCCTCCAACCCAAGACACAACATTGCCTCCCTTCCAGACAGCTCCATCTCCTACCCATCCCCATGGAGCAATGGAGCATTGCCTCTTGTGGACTTTATCATGGAGCTCCCCAATGCTCACAGTTAGGATGCCATCATGGTAGTGGTGGACCTCTGTGGCAAGTGAGTGCACTTCATTCCTACTCACACCACTTGCTCTGCTATGGGCACTGCTAACCTGTACCAGAAGAATGTCTGGAAGCTTCATGGCCTCTCCAATGCCTACATGTCCAATCAGGGTCCACAATTTATGGTGGACTTCACCTGGGAGCTTTACTGACTACTTAATGTGAAGCTTCACACCTCCACTGCCTACCACCCACAGTCCAATGGCCTGACTGAATGTGTAAATCAGGAACTTGAGCAATATCTCTGCCTCTTCTGCAATGAGTGCCAGGACAACTGGGACAAACTCCTTCCTGATGCCAAGTTCCAGTACAACAACCATGTTCATGTGGCCACTCAAGTTTTGCCCTTCTTCCTGGACACCAGACATCACCTACACATAGATTTTGAACCCCAGGCCTGACCTTTGGAGAATGAAGCTGTGAATGAGTTCATGGATCAGATGAAGATTGCACAGGAGGAAGCCTGGGCAGCTCTGGCAAAGGCAAAAGATGACATGGCACAATATTACAACCATGGAAGGACCCTGGTGCCCAAGTACCAGCCTGGAGATTGAGCTTACCTGGATGCCTCCCATATCATGACCATCCAACCATTGAGAAAGCTCTCATACTGACTACTGGGACCCTTCATGGTAGAATGGCAGGTAGGACCCCCAGCTTATTGACTCTGGCTCCCTGCCAGAATGCACCAGCTTCATCCAGTATTCAACTTGGTCAAACTAACACCAGCCTCAGCAGACCCTATTCTGGGGCAACACCTAGCACTCCCACCACCCCTGGTGGTGGTCAACAACAACAAGGAGTACAAGGTGGAGGAGATCTTGGATAGTCACCTATTCTGGTGGCAGCTACAATATAAGGTGAAGTGGAAGGGCCACAGAATTGAGGACATCTCCTGGGAACCCCAGGAGAATGTGCACATGCCCAGACTTGTCAGGGAGTTCCACTGGAGGCATCCAGATGCACCCAAGCCATCCAAGGGAGATCTATCCCATCTCACCAGCTGACCAGGCAATCTGGAACTTCTTCTACCCTGCATGTCAAGACATTGTGTGCTAGAGGGGGGGTGATGTCAGGGGACTTCCATTTCCAACTGCCATGCCCAACCTACACCAACTCTCCTTGACTGACTCCCCTCCTCTGAGGCTTGCTCAACACCTCTAGGGCATTCCCCAGATCCCTGGAGATTTCTGAAGGTCACTCTCCCCTTTGAGAAACCCCTGGAGCTTGCCATGATCCCTCATTGAGCACTTTCCTAAGGTTAGGGTTAGCTCTGGTCATTTGTACAGTCATTCCCATGCCTCTGCCATCAGCTGATGCACTGCACCAAGCAGCAAGGATCCTTAGACTTGTTTTCTTTGGATTCCCCTCTGCTAGGTGATTAATTACTATTTGTATTGTCAGTTACCATTTCTAATATACTTTGGATTCCCCTCTGCTAGCTGCACAATTTAGCCATTGCTCCCAGAGGTCACCCTTAGACTCTTGCTCACCATCCATCTTGTCCTCATACTGCTTCTTGATGCTCAAGCATCATTCCACTGGAGCACCAAATAAAATCTCCAAGGATGATTCCTCAATTGCATCAATAATTGCCTTTGGTGCCATCAATGGCTCCTGAAAGTTTTTAATAAAAAAATGCCAAAATACACCATGATCATACATACTTGATGCCATGCCAGAACTTCCATTAGATGTGCCTTAAAGATAGCATTACTACCTTGAATCCCAGCTTTTTGAAGCATTTTTCCCATCCCCTCTTCCCACTTTCTCTTCTCACCATGACCAGCCTCAAAAAAGTGAACTTTGAGTGCAGTCTGGACAATTCCAAATAGCTCCTTGGCTGTGAAAAGTGTGGTACATTGTCCCAAGCTGGTTGTAGTAGTGTTCTTGATGAATTTGGCTGTGGTCAACATGACAGGCATCCAATTAGACATGTTGCATGGCTGATTAGACATGTCATGTGAATGATCTGACATATTGCATAACTGATTTGCCACAATGGACACTGAACTGAGAACAATCTGGGCTCCCAGAGCTGAAGTGGACATGTCAGGTGCCATGATATGTGCATCAGAGCTGGTATCTGCCTGGATGTTCAGAGGTTGAGAGGTAGGGTAAGCAAGAGAATGAGGTGCCAATGCCAAGTCAGTATGGCTGTTGAATAGATCCTGACTCTTAGGGTAGCTGAAGTCAAGTACACCAGTGTATGATATCATTTAAAAAAATCAAAGGGAACTGGAAGGATGGAAGTTGATATGGTGGAAAGTAGTAAAGCAACTGAGAGTCAGAGGTCCCATGGTTGCTGTCACAGTTCCATATCAGGACATCACATTGTCCAAAACAAGCCAACCCTCTACTGGTACTCAAACATTTTTCCTATGATTCCCTTATTGTTATAATGTATAACATATGAAATTCTGATCTGGTTCACTTCATGATGTTGGTGATAATGTAATTGCTAAGATGGTTGATGGCTTTGAGCATCTTATACCCTGTCATATGTCTGTTGAATTAAGATGTGTCTGTAAGCATCTCCATGACAATCTATTCAGTGTTCAACCTGGTCTCTTACTAAGAGGCAGATACACTAGCAAGCATTCCTTGATTGACAATCTGTTCAAATCTGATTACACTCCACTCTAGGAGTGGAAGAGGCCTATGAGTACTACTAGCAGATTATGCACAATGAGTCCCAACTAATGTGTCTGACAGGTCAGAAGGTTGGGCATGAGAAGCAAACATTGACAAATTGTTTTACTGGGAGACAGTCATCCTACATTGCAGTATCATGTTGACAACTTCTCACTACCCACTGGATCTCAGTGTTCCTCTTTCCAATCATATGACAAGGGTGTTCACTGTTGTATGAGCACCTCCTGTTCTTATATTCAGCATGTCTTCTATTACTTCCGAGTTGCCTTGTATGTTGACAGCGACTGTTAAAAATGGAACATTCCATTCTTATACCAATAGTGGTCATCATTTATCATTCTGACAATCATTTCACCTCATGTGTTTTGGATGCGGATCACAGATTAACCCTGTTCCCTGACAGACTATCAGCAGGATAAAGCACTGTCCTCAAACAGACTTTTGATAAATATGTCAACCTTTCCGTTTGCAAAGAAGATATTGCATCAGTAGTAATATTTACATGTATGGATTTCTTACATAAATGCTGTGTATGGCGGCAATGCCCGTGGAACTTGTGATATCGTCCAGTACACACACTCACCTGGTATGAAACGAGTCGTTTCACTTTGTTTAGCATCCGGCAAAGTCGACTTCCAAGCGGAGCCTGAACTGTGCTTGTGACAAGGGCGTGACAAAAATTTCACCTCTCGGTGACATCTTTCAAAGGTTATAATTGTTCGCTTGCCTGAAAATTTGAAGAGTATCCAGCTGAGGGATACACATACAGAAAAAAATGCCAAAATTTTTCACTTCACGACACAAGACAGTAATACCTTCAACCTATTCTCAATATCTCGCAAACCAAGAACTATGCATTACTTTGTCAGGATCAGGTGACTAGATAGGGGGGTGAATGATTACTACTTGATACAGTCCCCCCTGGACAAGGTACTTTGCTGTGCAATCTCACCCTCATTTAGAACTTGGTGTCCATAGTTTATGGCCGCTCGTGCCATACCCGGAAAACTTGGGGTTCTCAGGCTTCCTTCCATACGGTACGGGTTCACGGCTCTTTTGCCGTAACCATATCCGTAAACGGATGGATGTGTCCCCTACAACTCATTGCTGAACACGTCAGGTAAACTGTACAACAACGCAGCCTCTACGGGAGAAGGCGCTTTCCCTGGCCTGGTAGAAATGGAGAAATGCTTCTCCGTTTACCATCTGACACATCTCTTGGTCAACAGATGTGTGTTGCTATTGAATGCGTCATAGCACCAGTGAGTTGTCAGACCCCCCGGCCACGTGTGTTCTATACTAATTTGGGAGCAAGGCTGTATGGTTAATGAATCATGCGGATGTCCCCAACTTGGAAACATCTCAGCGGCTGGAATGTGGTGCCTCTAGTGCTGGTTCTACGGTATGGAGGATGGTCTCTCTCCCGATTGATCCCTTTACTAAATTGTCAATGTCCTGGCCACAAGACCGAGATTTCAATTACGGCTATGCATGGGCCGACTGCACTAGTGCCGAGATCAGACATTATGCAATCTCTATTTTGGCGCTAGCTCCTTTGCAATTGGTCTGTCAAGATGCTGATCTTATAAGCAGTCCGGTCTGCTTATTTTTGAGTTGTTAGCTTCCTTCCCCCAGACACCCGTGCAAGAATGTCGAACTCCCTCCTCTCCTTTTCGCACCTGAGTTATGATGCTGCAAACAAAGGTGGCGCACCGAGGAAACTACTTGATGATGTTTCTGTTGAAATCAAGGCAGGGGAACTCTTAGCAATCATGGTGAGTATTCATAATCTCAACCAGAAGTTTTATGATGAAGACCACTACTATCTAGGGCCCGTCCGGCGCAGGCAAGTTGCCAGCTCTGTAAGTAGGTTCAAACAAGTGAAGGCTGGCATTACACTCTTAGGGAAGAGCACACTCCTTGATGTGATGGCATTCCGGAAGCATGCTACCGGTGAATACTTTGTGAGTACAATGTCTGTACACGATCATAGTGTTTACAACTCACACGGATAGGTGCGATTGAATAATCGCCTGATTGATGCTCGTGCCATGTATTGCATATCCAAATTTGTCGAACAAGAAGACGCACTTCTTGGTGTCTTGACTGTCCGGGAATCCATTACATACGCACTCCGTTTGCAGTAAGCCGATGTGGGCTTATTACAATTGAAATCCGCCTCAACTTTCGACTCAGTCTTCCATTGCTGTCTCGTAAAGAGGTCGCTGAACGAGTCAGCCGTGTAATTGCGGCGCTCGGTCTTCAATCTTGTGCAGAACAGCAGATCGGGACACCTATCTCGAGAGGAATTTCCGGCGGTAAGGATCTATATCTACTTGGCTTTCTATTGACGTCACCATGAAACTAGGGCAGAAGCGTCGTGTCACGGCTGCTTGCGCTATGGTGACATATCCGTAAGCTTCGAACACTGTTCAACTGGCGTCGGCGGATATTTGTTCATATCCTGGTTTAGGCGCATCTTATTCCTAGACGAGGTTACGTCTGGGGTCAGTTCCTTGTCTTTCGCTGCGAAGTCCGACTGATGGTAACTACAGCTTGACAGCACCTCAGCAAGAGAGGTAATGTCTGCCATCAAAACATTGGCAATTCAAGAGGGTATAATTGTCGTCGCAACTATACATCAACCATCACTCGAGACACTCGCCCAGTTCAGCAGCCTTTTATTGCTCTCAGAGGGGAAGACATGCTATTCGGGCCCTGTCGAGGACCTCGAAGAATTTTTCGAGCAGTGGGGTCAACCAGTTGGAAGATTTGTATGTTATTCTGGCCTCTTGCTTTCCTTTATTGATGATATACTCGAAGCACTCTCCGGTCGAGCACGCTATGAATTTCCTAAACAATGACTTTGCCACAACTGAAACAAAAGTTGCTGGTGTAAATGACCTCCGCACCTATTATCTTTCCACTGTCCATGTCTCAACCCAGCCGGTTAGTTATCGGGACTCAGAGGAGGATGTTCAAAGCCAGGAATACGATATCGCTCATGAATATGGCAAAGCAGGAGTCTTCCTAACGCTACTTTGGAATATCGTTGTTCTCGCGGAGAGGATGATGAAGAATTACTCCAGAAACATTCTGGCCTACGGAGTTCGGGTGGGCATGTATGGAGGTGTGTTTGAACAAGCTCTTGATTTTCTTTTGCTCACTGGCTTAAAGGCATGGGTCTGATGCTTGCGTAAGTAGGGTCCAGTAACTTGTCGGGGCTTCTACCAACTAGTAATAGGACAATATGGGTCCACCTTGGTCACAAGGACTCTACCATTAACGATAGGTTATCTGTATACTTCTTTAGTGTGGCCTTTTTGGCCTTTGTGAGTCCAGAATTCTCTTCAGTTGATATCTAAAATAATGGATCATTAGATGTCTGTTGCTGGGATTCCTAGTTGTACGTCCCTGAATGCTATTCTGCCCGGTCCCTTGATTGATTTTACTAGTCCTCGAAGAAAGATCAGTGTATTATAGGGAAAGCAAAAATGGGTTATATGGCGCACTTCCTTTCGTGATCGCGAATACGTTGGTCAACATCCCTTTTCTTTTTGGTTGTACCGTTCTTTTTACCCTCATCTGCTACTGGGCAATTGTACGTTGATCCCATTGGTGTCGCAGCAGGGTTAGATTGACCTCCTTTGACTTCAGGGTCTACATTCAGGCGCCGTGGCTTTCTTCCGCTTCCTGGCTTTCCTCTTCCTAGCCATCCTCGCTGCTGAAAGCCAAGTTCTTGTGATTGCCTCCATCCTCCCCGTCTTTGTGGCTGCTTTAGCGATCTCTGCTTTGTGAGATCTTTTCTTATGGTTGATACATAACCACTGATGGCTCAATAGTATCAATGGATTTTGGATGAGTGTCGGGGGCTACTTGTCCGTGGTTCTCTGATTGTCCTACCTCAACTTGCATTGACTATTTTGCAGCATCAAAGCACGTTCGCTTCCCAGATTCTGGTATTTTTCATTCCATTTTATGGACTACCAGAAATACGCATTCGAACTTATTACAAACGTATGTTGGATGATGAACTCAGACATACAGTCGACTAATCTAATCGTCTTTTAGTCGGATTTACGTGGACTAATCTTCCGGTGTCAAACACAACCAAACGGTACTTGTACATGCGCATATCCTTCTTCGACACCTGCGTCTTGTACAGTGTCTGGGGAAGATGTGCTATCCTATCTTGAGATCGGAAATATATCATATGGAAAATGGGCGGCAATCCTTGTTTCAATATTCTTCATATTCCGGATAATGTAGGTGGTTCTCCCTTTCGATCTCAATCGGTTGTTGATTATTCATATACTTAGTCTTTACATTGCTCTGAGACTGCGTTCAAAGTGATATCCGTTTTTATGTACTAAGTGCATCCCCAGCGAGAATTGTATGTATACTACATATATAATTTGCAGATAAAACAGATATTTTGATCCGCACAAGCGGGCAAGGAAATGATCGTATTGCATTTCCTCGCACCAGCAAACCAGTGAAGAAGTATATATAAGAATTATCATACATGTTACACAATAGGCATTACGAGTCGATTACAATAACGAGGATCTTTGTAGTAGTCTATGCGAGCACTTAAGCGATAGCTGTAAACTCAACTTTTGGAAGTAAATAGACATATCTAAGTTTTAGGTCAAGCCTCATGCGGCAGGACGTCCAAGTGGAATTGCCGCCAATCGATATTTTGAGTGGAATCCGATCCTAGCTCCTCGACGATGTTCTCGACGATGTGTCTAGGACCCTGCCATATGTTCAAATTCTCTTCCAATACTTTTTCCCCGAGTATCCACGAGTCTCGGCTAGGAGGGAATGTGATATAGGATGAGTGGGCGGAATTCGCTGGAAGGGGTACCGTCTGTACGGAGGTAGGGCGCTCACGACGGCGTATACTCGGCAGATGCAAGAAGGATCTGTCAGAGGACGACCCCGAAAGCGAAAGGAAGGATTCACGTTGCCCCTTTGGACTCTCACTCCAATCGGTAAAAAAAGACTTCGAATCAGGCGACGAGGCGAAAGGATCGATTGGTTGAACAATAATCAAATCTTCGCAGCTAGATTAGTCAAATATCGATAAGTGAGTGCATCATTAAGGACTATGACAGAGTACATCTACCTCTTTGGCGTATACGGACCACCGGCAGTAATCCAAACCTCCATCATTTCTGTGGAATTCAACAACTCACGTGTATTTTTAGACGGAGAGCTGCTGAAGGAGAGCGAATTGTCTAGAATCGCAGCTTTGCGATCGAAAAGCCGGTTCGAGAAATTTATTATCGACGAACGTCGCTTGTGACGTTCATGGGATGGGGTAGATAATGACGGGGAAGTTGTTTGAAAAGACGTGGAGGTAGATAAGATCATGGAAGTCGGGCGTGAATGACGTTTTGCAAAGTCAATGACTTTGCTATGACGGCGTGACGATCTAGGTGTAGGCGTAGCCTGGGAAGGGAGGTTATTTTCCGCAGGAATGGGTGGACGTGAAGCTCGAGACATCATAGCACGGAAACCTGATGTAAAGAAATCAGAATAAGTCCTGCCACTCTTCGTAGGTAACATTTGAGGAGTGTCAGGGAGCCGAACATGTATTGCATCTGCGGTCCACTTATAAGCAATTGGGGTGGCCACAACCCCGTTACAATAAGCTGATCAATCCGTGGCAAGGTGATTACGAGTGTTTTCACAACACTTGAGGGGCAGTAATGGCGCTGACTTTCAGGGGCATGATACGAACAGAAGCCAGCTGAACTGTGTGAGAAGCTGCGATGAGCAGCTTCTATTCAAAACGCTAAATTCCATGGTATCAAATGATAATGGATTTTCGCAAGTTCCGAACAGCCTTTGATGGAGGAAACAAAAGATGAATGAGACGGGGCATCAATCAAAGGAGCTCGAACTCAGCCCAGAGGAATCAAATTCCCGCTATGGCCATCTCTGAAACAGAGAAGACCAACTGATTGTTTTCAGGAGCTTATAAAGCACCGACGTGAGTGCAAATCACTCTGATGGACAGATGACATCTACCGCATCAACTCCATGCACTCCAATTGAATACATTCATTTTCGCCCACTCACTTTCCTTGAAGGTTTGGCCCCGGGCGTAACTTCTAGGGCAGTCCGAATGTCACAGTTGGACACTAAATTGCACCATGTGAGATGCGAGATGGACAACCTATCGTCGGGTAGAAATCAGATTGTAACAGCCATTCAACGGGGTGTGAAGGTTGTTCTGCTTCAACGAACAGATGAACTGCTGTAACAAAACTCGTCATTGCATGCTACCAATATGTTGATTCAAGGATGTCAGAGATGCCATAGATGATGGATGATGGACACAAAGGGTTACTTGAAACAGACATCACCCCTTAGTTGCGGCGAGGTGTAAGACAGCTTGAGAGACTCGCAAATATTTATATCGGTACAGAGTATGGGTGCATATCATGTATGAGGCAGAAAATTTAGTTGGGACCTAGGAAAAGACATCAGGCATCAGTAACTCACCCAAACGACCAATGAAGACGCACCTATTTACAACGTTCGGGCACTTTGAGTCTGTGTATTAGCCTGCGCGAGTCTGTCCTTCTGGGCTTCTGCTATCACTCTCCTTTGATTAAAATATTCAATCTGTTCGAAGTCAGGCGACACATCAATCAGTGGAAAAACAACAAAGTTACCCAGCTCTTCGCACATTTTTCTTGGTACTTCTGGTGCTCCGAGGAGCATGCTTGACCTTCTTCGCCCGCTTTGACTACACCTTCACGATCTAAGCAAGCAAAGTATGCGTCTCTGGCTTCCCAGCAGTACTGCCGGTCTTGACGCGAAGTCGCATCAAGTTCTTTGGGTCTTGAGCTCCAGCCAAACCATCCCATGATGCTATACGTTGCGTCTTGAGATAGGGGATAACTCCAGGTTGACACTGACAGCGGCGGAGCAGGATGTAACGAGTGCCCAGGAATAATCTCAGGGACACTGGCATTACATAAGTCAGGACCGGTTGAAAGGCGTTCGGACCGGGCCGCGTTTTGAAAATTGGGCGTGATTCGATCATATTCGCACCACGTTTCTAAATATGGCACCTCGACTTCACTGCCAGTGATTAATAGATTCGTAAGTAAGCCTGTCATATTGCCTCCTATTCAGTTTCGCAAGCCTAGATTAGCTTAATTCTCACATACTGGCAATAAAGGTTGTGAAAATTAGAGCTGATTGATAGGTATGTAAGCCTGTCATATCGCCCCCATTTCGCCAGTTTAGCAAGCCTAGATTAGCTTGATTTTCACATAATATCACCAACCGGAAGTTGCAGAATCAGAGCAAATTGACGATTACAAAACATCAACCTCAATTTCCTCTAATCAGACTTCAGGGGTCAGTTGACTAGTTTCTTAGTTAGATCCTGACAATGTTATATTTGTGGTAGCATACCATTGAAGCTCCTCGGAAGGAAGCCCGATATCCAGATCGCAAGAACCGAGAGTTGCAAAACTTTCGTCGCGGTGTGTCACTTTGCCGGTTGAATCCCGGTGAGAACTGGATCTGGAGCCGACTGAAAATATCCGAGTGGGTCGGGATATGTCTGCCTCAGGTATTGCATATAAGTTCAGAAATATTCCTGAAGACATCCGAGGCTGGACAAAGGGTCCTGATACCATCCAAATAGTTTATGCTGTCGTAGCCTAGACATTTCGAAATATTCTGGAATCTTCCGAATTGTAACAATCATTTGTTGCTATCACTACTTTGCATACAATCCGATCCTGTCTGAAATTATCTGAAGTTTACTGAAGTAAGAATACACACTAATCATGCACGAAACAAATTACCAAGCCATAAACATAAAACAAGGCATCAACGTACTTCGAATTTGATTGATGCATGGGTGACTTGATATGATGTTAAGCAATCTTTTTGGCCTTCATACATTCCTTTGATAATACATTGTATTCCTAGAAATGAGATGTATTAGTGTCTCAACAAGATAAATGAAATCTACCTTTTTGGTGTTGGCATTGCAGGCCTTCCATACGGTCACAAACTCCACTTCAGTTGCACTTGGGTGGTCCATAAGATAGTCAAGGATGTATAGATTATTATTGCAAAGATATAAACAATATATGATCAAGGTAGTACAAACTTACCAAGTTGTTATAACTTCCTCTTTCACTTGAAGTAACTTGCTGGGTTTCTTGGGAACACTTGATTCATCTGGCTGAGTGACGGTCTCTGGAACCAAGGTCGGCTGTTGCAGAATATATACATTTTTCTCTAAGGAGTTAGACATAAGTTGAGTATTGCAATATAGAATTCATGTGTGATGTACAACAGAGTCAGGACAAGACAAATGACCAGATGCTGGATGCAAGGTGGGGCAGAAATTTGAGAAATGGATGTGATCATTGTGAATGTTGCAGCTGTCATGGGTGCTGCAGCCATTGCAGCCATTGTGGGCATCACAGTTGTCCATGGGCATTGTGGTTGTTGCAGACATGGTTGTTGTGGATGTCATGGCCATTGCAGGTATTGTGGTTGGTGTAGGTGTTGTAGGTGTTGTGGTTGTTGTGTACATCTGGTTGTGGATGTGGGCATTGTCAATGTGGCTGGCATGGCAGTGGGGTGTAAGGATGGACACACTGGCCATTGAGCTGCTGGGTGTAGTGGCTATAGAAGCTGTTGTAACTGTTGCAGCTGTTGCAGCTGTCATGGACATTGTGGGTATGGTAGTTGTTGCAGGTCCACCATCCAAAGGCATAAATGTTTCTTGAGTAGTCAAGGTCAATTCAGTTTTATAAAAAAAAGACAAAGACTCAAATGACTGGTACTCCTTTGGGTGGCAAAGACATTCACTTGCACTTTCTGGGCCTTGCATGGTCAGGTTCATTGGAATGATACTTGAGTGGTGCATCATTGTCTGCAAAGACAAATTAGTAGTTGAAAATGAAAGAAAATACAACATACCTGAACTCAGCAGTTCCTCCTTCATGAGAGCTTCCTGCTAGTCTAGATATCTCACTCATAGCAAATCATTTGACTTTCCAGTCACTATCTGTGAATTGAAACTCTTCAAATTCTGCAAGCATACTCTGTGTGTAGAATGTTTTGGTGCTAGCTGATCTCTTTCCCCATGTCATACAATCTAGATTCTTCTGTTGGAGTTCTTGCCACAGCATTTGTGTGAACTCAGTCATTCCCTTCTATTGTGTCTTTGAGCTTTAATTGCCATGAGAATCAGTGAGGAAGACAAGTTTGTTGAGATGCTTCCCTTGTTTCTGATACCTTGCTGCTTTATTCTTCCAGTCATTGTCTATCCCCAATTTGATGTTTAGATTCTTGGCTGATTGGAAAAATTGTGGTGTTCTGGGGCTAGCAGGTCAGCAGTTGGGGCAGGAGGATGATGGATCTGGATTGTCAGGGGACTGTTCATACTGGACCCTCTTGTTTCCTTTATTCCAAGCCTGTCTGTCATCCTTGCCCTCCCATTTTCTGGTGATAAGTACTTTCAACCAAGGGCTATCTTTTGGTTATATTTTCATGTGGTCATGTGCCATGAGTCTGGAGATTGAGGCCATTTA
>JAGGAV010007921.1:0-30085 GCA_017657295.1 Termitomyces sp. DKA64 | reverse complement strand
GGGAATTTTTAAAGTGGTCCACAAAACTCAAAATCTTCCTCCAGCAGAGTGGCCTTGATCGCTATATCTTTGCATCAGAGAAGAACCCCAGCAGACTGATTACTCAACCTGATCAGACCACAGAACCCAATGCATATGCCAATTGGTTATCCAATAATGATCTTATCATTGGCATCATCCACACAGCCATGTCTGAGGCAGAACAAGAGGGTCTTGAGACCGATGGTTCAGCAAAGGAATGCTACAATGCCCTGAAGGCCCATGCCCAGTGTGAAGGGCCTGTGAAACAAGTTGCACTCATTTGACAGGCCTTATCCACATACATGCCACTTGCAGAACCCATTGACATCACTGCTTGCAAGATTTGCAACCTCATTGACTGCACTTTCTCAATTGGAGCCATTGACAAAGATCTGCTGAAGTGCATCACCCTTTTGAACAGCATTAACAACAAATCCTTTGAGTCTCTGCAAACCCAAGTCTCACAGGGCCTTGCCAATGCTACGAAGGATGCACCATATAGCTCTTCCCACATTAGGAAGCTCTTCCAGACTGTTGACAGCTTATCCACCCTTACCAAAGCATCTTCAGTTGACACCATCCTCACTGCCTGTGATTTCGAAGTTCCCTTGCATCCTCATAATCATAGTCCCAGATTTCCTTGTTGCAAGATATGCTATGCTTCCAAGCATCCATGCCACAGTCACATGAAAGAATGGTGCATTCAACTAGGGGGAGGGATGGCTGGTAGGACCATTGAGGAATCTAAGTCCACATGCCAGGCTGTGTGAGGAGGAGCCAAAGGAGGAAGGTCAAAGCAAGGAGGGGGATCCAACAACACAGGCAACATCAAAAATGGTATCACAGTAAAAGGACTAGATGGGCAAGCATATATTGTCAACATTGATAACCTACAAAAGATACAACTTGACCTACAAAAACCACAGCTTGATGCTACCAGTAACACCAAGCCAGCTGAATTTGCAGGAGCTACAACAACCAACTCCACTGACTTCTTTGAATATGGAGGATTCATGGCGACTGATACAGATGATGCAAATGAGCCATGAGCCACAATCAATTGGAACACCCATACAATTCTGACCATGCACAGCTGCGAGACCATCCTGGTGACCATGGCAGTCTTACCATTCAGACCCTCAAGCAACATGCATATCATCTCAGTTACAGAGAAACCATTTTACATGGACTCAGGTGCCACTGTCCACATATCTCCCTGCACATCAGATTTTGTCATGATGCAGCTGATTTCTCCCTGTGCTGTCAAAGGAGTAGGAGGAACATCGATCCAGGCAATTGGCATAGGTCAGATTTGTCTACAAGTCCAAAACCAAACAGAGATTTACCTGGAGAATGCCCTATACATTCCTACCTCCACTGTTCAACTCATTTCTATCTCAGCCTTGACAGCAGGGATGTAAGCCCTGATCATGTTCAGTTGATCAGGAGTCACCATTCTTGATGAAGACTCTGGAACTCTCTTAGCTGCAGGACTGCTGATTCCTGGGAAATGCCTCTACATGCTTGAGTTACAAGATGCCTCATCAGAACATGCCTGGACTGCTGCACAGCATCCCATTAAAGTGGACATATGGCACTGGCACCTTGGACACACTAACTATCAAGTCGTTGCCACTATGGCCTGAAATGGTCTCCTGCCAGGTATGCCATCTGCACCCCTCCCTGCACAACCCAAATGTGACATCTGTATTCTTGGCAAACAGATGTAAATATTGGTTCCTAAAGTGCAGGAGGAAGGGTGGAGGGCAGTTGAGAAACTACAAATAGTATGGATAGACTTGGCAGGACCCATGCATGTGCAATTGTACACTGGAAACAAATATATTATGGATCTTGTTGATGACTACACAAATATGCCATGGTCAATCCCACTCAGATCAAAGTCAGATGTGTTAGCAGCACTCAAGGCATGGGAAAAAGAAAGAGAACTTGAAACAGGATCAAAAGTTGGCACATACTGCACAGGGCATGATGGTGAGCTCAAAAGTCACCAAATCAAAAAATGGCTTGCATTCATAGGTATGAAACATGAGTACGGTGCTCCCTACACCTCACAACACATGGGCCATGTAGAGCAAATGCATTGGATGCTTCAAGGCAAAGCTTGCACCATGAGACTTGCAGCCAAATGCCCAGAATCATTATGGGACAAATTCTACCTAACAGCAACACACCTACATGCAAAAACTTTGACAAAATCACTAAATGGCAAAACACCCTTTGAACTATGGAATAACCATGCCCCTGACTACTCATATATGTGTGAAATTGGCTGCAGAGCATTCATGCTCATACTACACCAACACAACCCCAAACTCAATGCACAAGGAATCAAATGTATTCTCATTGGGTATGCTAAAAACTCTAAAGCCTACAGATGCTATGACCCAAGGACTAGAAGGATCTACAAATCTTACCACATATGCTTCCTAGAGTGCCATGATGACTATCCTGCACCAACAACCAAGCCTAACACATGTGATGCAATCAAACAAGTGCTCACACCCACTAATGTGATCACAATCATGCCCACAACAATCAAAGACATCCACAAAACATCATCTGCTGCTCCATTCATCACTAATGACAACAATGATGAGCCTCACCCTCCTGCACCTACAGCTACACCAGACGTTGTAGAAGACTCAAACAACAATGATGTGGCAACAGCCCCATGCTGTTCCAGTTGAATTAGTGTACCTACAGCCAGAGCTAGCCCCAACCACCCACCAGTAATGCATATTGAGTGAGCTGTCCAAGAATTATGTGCAGCAGGAGACAGGATACATGCATCTAGGGCCAAAAAACATGATGATCATGGTAGAGCTGAGGACCACACACAACCATGCCCCAACATGCCAGCAACAGGAGGAGAATCTGATGACAACAAGCTCCCCAACCTAGCCAACATTGTGTTCATGGAAAGCATCAAACATCTACTAGCAGTGGCAGAATCTCTTGGAGACCCACATACTATAGATCTGAGTGATGAGCTACAAATATGGCAGGAAGCTAAGTCATTGGTTCACACCAAACAATGGGAAGCAGGATACAAGGAGGAGTTAGAATCATTCAAGGATATGGGTGTGTACAAGCTAATTTCATGAGAACAGATCCCATCAGGGCACAAAGTTTGCAAGGGGCAACCAGTCTTCAAAGTCAAGTGTGATGAGAATGGAAAGGCAGTACAGTTCAAAGTTTGGCTCATATTCAAGGGATTTGAGCAGGTTTATGAATGTGACTACACCAGGACTATGTCACCAACAGTGCACATGGAATTGTGGCAGGTATTACTGCACCTAGCCATGATGCAGGGGTGGGATGCAATGCAGATTGACATCAAGACAGCGTTCCTCTATGGCCTACTCCCCAATAATGAAATCCAATATATGGAACAACCAGAAGGCTTTGAGGAGCCCAGCAAAGAAGGCTGGGTGTGGTGTCTACTTTGGGGTCTCTACAGTATGAAGCAGGCTGGGCACATATGGAACCAAACCCTTAACAACAATATGCTATCCTGGGGATTCACATGACTTTCATGTGAGTCATGTGTGTATTATAGGAAGAGCAACACTGGCATTGTCATAGCTGCAGTACATGTCAACAACTTCCTATCTATTGCAACTAGCAAGGCAGAGAACAAATGTTTCAAAGACCAGTTATGCTCTGTCTGGACCATTTCTGACCTTGGCCTCCCCAAATTTGTCGTAGGTATTGCAATCAAGTGGGACCACATCAATTGCATTGTAAAACTGTCTCAGACCACACTCATAGACAAAATCATAAGTCAATTCAGACAATCCAGTGCAGCACCCTTATCCCTGCCCATGGAACCTGGCCTCAAGCTTCAATGGTGCGACAGATCATCACTTTCCCCTGAAGAAGTCAATGCACTCCTGAAGGTCCCCTATTGATCCCTTGTGGGTTGCCTACTCTACATCACCATCTCCACCCATCCAGATATCTCATATGCTGTACAGCAGCTCACCCAGTTTGTCAACTACTACATAAACATCCACTGGCAGGCAGCCACTAGGCTCATCTGCTACCTCAAAGGAACATGGGACTTGAAGCTAGTCTTGGGCAGCACAACAGACCCAGTCAACCTTACCAGATTCACCAACTCTGACTGGGCCAACTGCCTTGACACCTGATGGAGCATTGGAGGCTATGCATGGAGCTTGGGCTCAGGTGTTGTCTCATGGGCTGCATGCAAGCAAAAATCCATTGCTGCATCCTCTTGTGAAGCTGAATATATGGCTGCCTATGAGAGTGCTCAGGAATGCATATGGCTGCAGGCCCCACTCAAAGGTATTGGATTCGACATGACAAACAAACTGATGCCTATCCTATGTGATAACAATGTGGCCATTAATTTATCTGAGGACCCAATCCTCTATGCTCACATCAAACATGTTGACATCAAGTACCACTTCCTCTGTGAATGCATCCAGGCAAATGAAATCTGTATTTGATACATTAACACCAAGCTCAACATCATGGATGTCTTCATGAAAGCACTCACTGCCCCCCTCTTCTTACACCTATGCACCCTACTTGGTCTCCAAGCCCCTTGAACTGCCACATTCCTATGCAAGGAGGAGATAGGTTTTCTCAGAGTCCATGGTGAGGAGGAGTGTTGGCTACTCAAGAAGTAAGTGCACCATCAACCCCTATATCCATCTCCTCCCTATCCTCTCTCTCCATTGTCTTTATTCCATTTCCATTATCTTTCCCCACTCTTTACTATCACATATATCATACTGGCCACAACATGGCCCTTCCATTGTTTCCTACATACATATATATACAAATGTTACACTACTGACATCCTCAGTCAATCATATATTGAACTGAGGATAAGCCAATGTCCTTACATATTCTATTGGATACATACTGATATGATTACTAGACAGACTGTTAACTTACATGTCTGTCAGGTAGCTACTCAGTCAATCATATATTAAACTGAGGACTGTTAACTTACATGTCTGTCAGGTCCATAAGAGTATCAAGTTCTAACAGATCTGGGGGCCCCCCACTCTAGCCTGGTGTCTGGCAGAAGCCCTGGTAAGTTAGTGTCTTATTGATGGCTTGCATGCCTCCAGCTAACTGACAATCTAGTGTGTTACTTGTGCTTGTCATGGGGAGGAGTGCAAGTTCAAGGAGCCCACTGCAGGGTCTCACTGTGACTCCTCCATGTGCTTGCCATGTTGTGTGAGACATGAGAAGTGTTTCATGTCCTGGGAGTGGTGGGTAGTGAGCATTGCAACAGAGCAGAGGTGGGACCAGGAGTGGGTCTTGGAGTGGTTGGGGGAGGGACAAAGGGGCTGAGTGTCCTGGAGGGGCGTCACAGCCTGTGTGCCCTGGGGGGGAGGGTGGGGAGGGGCAACCCCAGGGAAAGGTAGGGCCACCATGGGGTGGGTGCAAGGAGGGGGCCCCACCTTCTAGGGATAAAGGAAAGTGCAGAGTGTCCCCTCCACTAGAGGCAGGGCCAAGTAAGAGGCCCCAGGGTGAGACAACAATGGCCAGTCCCCCTGGGGCCCACATGTATTTGCCAGAGTTGGGAGCATTAGTGGTATATCCTCAGGGAAATTCTAATCTGGTGCCAGGGTCTAGCACTGAGGTATTATAATGGTGGGTGGCCAGGTTAGAGGGGCAGTTGGTGATGCAGGGGGCCCAGGAGGAGAGTGAGGCAGCATGGCAGGATTGGGAGGCAGCATGGTGTGATTATGAGGCTGCAATGAGGGAGGCCAGTGTGAGGGCCTTGGAGGTGTGGGGGCTTTGGGAGCAATTGGAGCAACTGGAGACATAGGCTGCAGAAGTAGTGGAGTGGTGGGAGGCTGTAGGGGTGAGGGGGCACCAAGCAGAAGTGGAGGCAGAGAGGAGATGGGAGGAGTGGTTGGCAAATGAGGCTGCATCAGGGCAGGGTGACATAATGCATGAGTCCCATCCTTCCCCTTTTTGACCATGCTGACTTCCCTTTCTAGATTAGGTCTGGGAACACCAGATCCCATTGGACAGGGCCTCCACTGCCCCAGCATTGATTTAGGATGGGTTGGGGCAGATGCCTCATGATCTCCCTCCAGAGTTGAGGCAGGGGGTGGATCACATGGGGAGGCTCCTGGCAGGGCACTGGCAGAGAAATTTTGTGGAGCCCAGGTCATGGTGGGAGGTGGTGATGGATGTGAGGGAGGCTCTTCCAAATCAGACAGAGAACCTGACAGTGGTGGTAGCTCAGATGGGGGTTGGTCTGGCAGGGGAGGGTCTGGAGGGGAGGGTCTGGAGAGGAGGGTCTGGAGGGAAGGGTTGAGGGGGCCATGGTCTGGTGCTGGCAAGCTTTCTTGGACTATTTCATCATACTGGATTTGTCTATATATTGTATTATTAGAATCTGTAGATAATGATTTTTCTTGTTGTTTCTTTTTGTGTGATTTTTCAGCTCATATGAGAAAAGAAATGAAAAGGGGGACATAATTGGTACTGGTGGGAGTTGAATCCCTACTGAATCCAGAGGTGGGGATTAGGCCCACTGGTGCCATCTGTTTGCACTAGTCCTGGAGGTCCTGGGGCTTGGTGAAATGTTGCTGATGGAAGTCCTGAAGCTTGGCAGGGGCTCCAGAGAGGTTCTTCTAGGGTTCCCAGGTGTCATCCTCAGGTCCATAGCCTTTCCAACAGACCAGATACCAGAGTTGTCCACAGACAAGGCAGGAGTTGAGGATATGGTTGACCTCATGGTGGTACTCATCCTTGACCTTGACAGGTGGGAGTTGGCCCAGGCATTGGCTGGGGAAGGGGTCCAGATCATACTTCTTAAGGAGTCAGATGTGGAAGACAGTGTGGAGGCCCTTCAGTCCCAGGGGTAGGTCAAGCTTGTAGGCATGAGTTGAGACCTTTCAGAGAATCTTGAAGGGACTCAGTCATTTGTGATCAAGCTTCACTGAGGGCCTCCAGATCTTGAGGTTATGCCAGTTGAGCCAGACAAGGGTACTGGGGGTTCAGTTGGGGGTCACTTTGCATTGAGTGTCAGTGTGCTTAGAGTAAGCTCAGTTGGCAGTCAATCTCATTCCAGAGGAATTGGTGAAGGGACTGGAGGTCTTTGGCAACTTCATGGGCAACATGTGAGGGGATGTCCTTGAGAGACAGAGTGAGCCAGGGGTTGTTACCCTTGTTGGCAAAAAATGGGGAGATCCCAGTGATGGAGTGGGGGGTGTTGTTGTAAGTAAACTCACCCAGGGGTAGTTCTGCATGCCAGTCATTCTGTAAATAATTAATGTAGAGGCAGAGATACTGCTCTAGGGTCCAGTTTACTTGTTCTGTTTGTCTGTCAGTCTCTGGGTGGTAGGCAGTTGACAGGTTGGTCTTGATTTCAAGTGCCTCACATAAGGATTGCCAGAACCAGGAAACAAACAAGGGGCTGCAGTTAGAGACAATGTTGTCTGGGAGTCTGTGTTTGGAAAAGACATGTTCAAGGAATAGTTTGGTAAACTCCATGGCATTGTTGGTGGTATGGCAGGGGATGAACAAGGCTTGCTTGATGAGTTGGCAAACCACAATGAGAATAGCATCAAAACCCTTGGATTTGGGGAGTTCAATGATGTGGTCCATCAAGATCAAGGACCATGGGCAGTGGCTGATGGGGAGCAGTGGCTGATGGGGAGGGGCTTCAGCAGATCATATGGGTGATGTTGGAGGACCTTGGCTCAGAGACACAGTTTGCAGGCTTGTATGTACTGGGTGATGTCTTTCTTCATTCCTGGCCAAAAGTAAGTCCAGGAAATCAGTTGGAGGATCTTATGCATTCCTGGGTGTTCCTGGAGCTTGTGGTCATGGTGCTGCCAGAGGATGTCAAGGTGGATGGACTTGTGGTCCAGAGCATATATTTGGCCATTCTGGAGTAGGAGTTGGTGGTCCAGAAACAGTGTAAAGGCAGGGTCAGGGTGTGGGGCATTGGTGGAGCTATTCTGAAGGTCATGTTAGGTGAAGTAGGTGTCTGGAGGAGTGTTTTGGATTTGATGGAGAATCCCTCCTTCATTCATAATCAGTATTTGGCATAAAGATGTTCAGGGGGGATTACCATGCAGTGGTTGAAAGCATTCCATTTGGCCTCAAATGACTTCTTCAGGTAGACATCCAGCCTTTGGGTGAGGGCATTGGATTCTGCTCTGAGTTGTTCCAGGTGATAGTGGATGGTGAAGTTGTACTCAGACAGTGTTTCCAACCAGCAGGCTTGTCATCAACTGAGTTGCTTGGTGGTCATGAAGTACTGTAGGTTGTTGTGGTCTAAGTAGACTTGTATGTGGTGCAGGGTTCCCTTGAGTTAGGCCCTCCACTGCTGGAAGGCTTCAATGATTGCAAGGAGCTCCTTGTCATAGATGTTGTAATTGAGCTCCACAGGGATTATTGAACAGGTGTAGAAGGCAACAGGACAGAGGTCCTTGCTATCAGAGCCCATCTGTGAGAGTATTCTGGCAATGGCATAGTTGGAGACATTGCATTCAAGGACAATAGGAAGGGCAGGGTCAAAGTGGCAGAGGATTGGGGTGGAAGTGAAGGCCTTCTTCAGGAGAGCAAACATGCTCTGGCACTTATTATCCCAGTCCCAGAGAATGTCCTTCCAGGTGAGTTGGTTGAGAGGTTTTGTGATGCCAGAGTAGTTATCAATGAACTGGTGGTAGAAATTAGCAAAACCCAAAAAAGACTATACCTCCTTAATGTTCCAGGGCAGGGGCCAGTTGAGGATGGCCTCTACCTTTGCCAGGTCCATTTGTATGCCATCTGGAGTGACAATAACCCCTAGATACTCAACCTCAGTGGTGTGAAAGGAGCACTTCTGGGGTTTGGCATGGAGGTGGTACTCCTGGAGTTGTTCTAGGATGCATCAGACATGATCCCAGTGTTCTTCCAGGGAGTTTGAGCAGATGAGGATGTCATCCAAATACATGATAACAAAGACATTCTTCATGTTGCAGAAGATATTGTTCATGAAGTACTGGAAGGTAGCAGGGAAGTTCATCATACTGAAGGGCATCACAAGATACTTAAAGAGGCCATAGCAGGTGTGGAAGGCAGTCTTCCATTCATGTCCCAAGGTGAGCTGGACATTGTTGTAGCTGGACCAGAGGTCTATCTTGGTGGAGACCTTGGCACTGCAGAGGTGGTCAACAAGGTCACTGATCAGGGGAAGGGAATACCAGTTCTTTTTGGTGACTTTGTTGAGTCTCCAGTAATCCACACAAAGATGGAGGAAGCCATCCTTCTTCTTGGCAAAAAGGACAGGGGCTCCAGTGGTGGAGATCAAGGGTCAGATGAAACCCTCTCTGAGCATGTCATCAAGGTAGTCTTTGAGAGCCTGGAGTTCAACTTCTGACATGTTGTAGATCTTGCCAAAAGGGGGGGAGGTGCCTTCTTTGAGATTGATTGTGTGGTCATAGGATTGGTGTGGGGGAAGTTCCTTCACACTTCCTTCAGAGACACATCAGCAAATTCATGGTACTCTGGAGAAACTACTTTGTGTAATATTTGTTCCTCTGTCTTTGAAGTCTCAGGTAAGGTGGTGCCAGCATGAATATGTTCTTCCAGAAGTGTTGGGGTGACCTGGAGTTGGAAGGTGGGGGTGCCATCCTGCAAGATTCATGCAAAGGGAACAGTGCTGATGATTTTGATGTTAAGAGCTTCTGGGTTGATGGTGGCAGGTGTCAGGGGTGTGGTGGTGGGGGCTGGGGCTGCCAGGGTTTGAGTGGGGTAGTTCAGGTCCTTGTACCAGTTGTGGGAAATGTTGGGGGGAAGCTGTCAAGGTATGCCTGCAGGAGTTTGAGGCAGGCTTGCTTCTTCCTCCTCTCCAGGGTTGTCCTTAGGCAAAGTGGGGGTTCCAGTGGCTCCAGTGCTGCTGGAGGCCAAATTGGAATCATTGGGGTTGTGGGAGGAGTAGGGGTGGATAGTGATGGCAGCTGCCAGGCAGGCTTCAGGGCTGGGGAACCACATGGTGAGGTCCTTTCAGTTGATGTCAGGGTTGACATTGCACAGCCAGGGGAGTCCAAGCACAATTGGGGTTGCCTCCAGAAGTTGAGTAACAAGGAGGTGGGTCAGGAATTGCAGGCCATTGTCAAGGGTGACAGAGCTGGGGTGGAATTTGGTGATCCCAGAGGTAGCGGATTTTCTCTTGAACAGCTGTAGCTCCAAAGGTGTGTCAAGGGGTTTGTGGGGGAGGTTAAGCTGATTGCTGATGAAGCATCCAGAGGCTCCACTGTCAATGAGGGTGGGGAGGATGGTGGGGGAGTTGCTGAGGCAGGCATTAATGATGAATGATTATGTGGATTATGAGCAGAGCTGTAGAGGGGTTTGGGGAACATTGGGGATGACTTCTGAGACATTGTGATTGGGAGGGATGTTGAAGGGAATGGGCCTCAGGTCAGGCAAGTTGTCCTGATCAAGGCAGAGAGTGAGACTTGGCCAGTTGATATGAGGATTGATTATTTAGAGCCAGGAAAACCTGAGGATGAGGGGGGCAGAGGCATGCAACTTCATGACCAGTAGCTGGAGGTCTTGCTGTTGCCTGTTGGCAAAGGTGATCCTTGTTCTATACAGTGAGTGATGTCACCAGCAGAGGTCAGATTGTCATCAGAGAGTTTTCGGGGGATTGGAAGGGGAAGTCACTAGGGAGGTTGTAGAGCAAGTGCTACTAGGGATTCATTGATGAAGTTGTCTGTTGCACTGCTGTCAATCAGGGTGGGTACAGAGTCAGGGGAGAAGGGGAGGGTGGTACAGAGGAGGAGGTTGTGGGCAGAGTGCAAGAGGAGATGTGCCAGGAGGGTGTCTAGAGTGATTACCATTGCATGGAGAAAAGTAGCCAGGGCAGAGAAGACATTGGAGTCTGATCTGCAATTTAGTGTGTCTTTGGGACCTAAACTGCTGGGTCATTTTCTATGAGCTGATAGTCACAGTCTTCCCCATCAATGGTCCAGATGGCACATCCCATCACCTGGCATTTGGGGCAATCATTGATGAAATGACCCTGCTCACCACACAGAATACATGCTCCTTCCTTCCATTGATATGCCTGGGTCTTCATTGGGATGTCAATCCAGGGCCAGTCCTTGATCTGATTGGCACACAGGGCCTCCTGATTGTCTGTGGGGTCCAGAGGATCATCTGGGTTCAGGGAATTGTCAGGTCTGGGGTCCAGAGGGTCTGGGGCATTGCAGAGATTGGCAGCATTAAGTTGGGCAGAGGGTTGAGTTCTGGGGGGTCAAGTGGTGTTAGCTGGACCTTGTTCAGGGGAGAACCAGAGTGTGGGGTTAGCAGGTGTTGCAGGGGTGATGTTTCAGGGGTTGTTGGTCACTCCAGGCTGCCAACTGGGGTTGCCAGAGGTGTTCTAGTTGTTTCACAAGCCTTGGTTTTTGCTCCAGTCTTTCCAATAGTGCTGATCAATCTGGGTGATGAGTGCCTTGTATCTGTCATACATGGGCTGCTTGGGTGCAAGGCAGAGGATGTCATTAATTCATTGTGAGAGGGCTTGATGAAGGGCAAATCAGAGGGCATTATAGTTCCAACTGGTTTTATAGGCCTTCCATTTGAATTGGATGATGAAGGTCATGAATTGTTCATTGTCATGCATCCAGAGGTTGTAGAGGTTTTCTTCCAACTCTGCTACAGTGTCAAATACTCTGAACTTACTGGAGAACTCCTGTGTGAAGGTGGGCTAATTGGAGAGTACTGGGTTGTTGGGGTCAAATCAGAGCAGTGCTATGTAGTGGTCAAAGGCAATGCCCTGCAAGTAGGAGGTGGCAAAGGCCACTCATGAGCTCTCAAGCTGAAAAGTGATGGGCTTAGCTTGGAATGTCATAAGACATTGTGTTAAGAAAGTCCACCATTTCCAAGGGTCTTGGCCATTGAAGGGTTCTGGTTTCTGAATGTCAAGCTTTCCTTCCTGGGCCAATGCATTACATGTGTCATCCTGGGTGTTTTGGGTTTGGGGTGGGAGTCTGGCATTGTAGTAGTAATAATAGTTGTTCTTGCCTCTGCACTGAGGGGGGAAGTTGTCCATGGCTGGGCCCCATCCACTAGGAGGTCTGCCATTGGGAGGCCCACTGCTGGGGTTCAGGCCAGCATTGTTCAGGGGTGGTTCTGGGGCCCAAAGAGGAGGAGGGAGTCCTCTAGGAGTTGGTGGCCCAAAATTGTTGGCATTGGTGAGGCAGATAGGCAAGGGAATATGCAGGAGTTAGAGCAGCACAGGGGGAGGAGCTGCTCTGGGGGCCCCAGGGTCAAGAGGCTGTTGAAGGGGGGACAGGGAGTTGTTATGGAGGGGCAGGGCATATCTCCAGGAGGGGCAGAGGTCAACATGGGAGGGTCAATCCCTGGGGAGCTCAGAAGCTCCTTCTCAAGGGGCAGGTTCCCCACTAGGGTTCTCTGTCTTGTTGATGTAGGAAAGAGTATGGGTAGAAGCAAGGTTGTTGTTGGGGAGAAGGAGGTGAGGAAGTTTCTGGGTGGGGTGTTTGGGCTTGGTGGGCTTGTCCCAGGTGCAGAAGGTGCTGGGGATGGAGTTGGCCCATGGGCAAGCAGAGAGGGCTAGAGTGTAAGCAGTGGGTTGGTTGAATATCCCTCCAGCAGGGTTGAGGGACCTCAGGATATCAGATGCAGCATTGAGCTCTTCCTGTTGTTGAGGAATGGGGGCCAAGGCATTGGCTTGAGCCCTGGTGGATTTTTCTCATTGCACATGGAAGGAGTGGGTGGGGTCCAAGGGGTCTTCAAAATAGCAGGGGTTCAGGCTGGTGTGTATTTTGTCAACCAAGGCATGGAGTTCTTCCTGGAGGCTGGCATCAATCCCAAGGGTACTCCTGACATTCTTGGGGAGGGTGCCTTGCTGGTAGCACTTGTAGAAGTCCAGGAGGTAATCTGCCCAGGTCTTCAGTGTTCTGGAAATGTTCTGGTGTCCCAGGCTGATGAGGAGGGCTCTTGCTCTTTTGGCAAATTCAGCAGGAACTAGGCAGAGAGAGCAGAGGACCTCATTGTGCTGTTGGACATAGGCTTCAACTCATTGCTGCCTAGGAGAGGGTGGGGCTTGGATGGGGGGAGCAGTGGGGGGTTGAGGCTGAGGGGGGAAGTATCCATCAAGTTGTTCTGGGGAGACTGGGGCCACAGTGGGGACAGGGTAGGCATAGTAGGGCCTAGGGGGAAAAGCTGAGGGTATCAGAGCCATGGGTGCCCAAGGGGCCAACAGGGTGTCAGGCTGTAGGTGGGGGTAGGTCCCTTCAATGGGGTATAGCAAGGGGTGGTGCTAGTTTGGAGGTGGGCCCTGACCAATAGATGGGCCATAGGGGGTGGGAATTGGTTCCAGGGCCCAGTACCATGGAGTGGCTGTGACATAGCAGTTGGGCATCAGATAGAATGGAGAATAGTAGGAGTCAGGTATTGGCCTACCATAATAGTCAGTTAAATAACTGGTAGGCAGATACATGGGACTGTAGTTAGACATCAGGAATAGGGTAAGGGGGAAGTCTTGATATTATGTCAGGTTCTGCTGACCCAGGGCTCAGCTACACTGTGCAAGTCCCTTACTAGGTGGACACAACATCTACACTCATGATTCCTGGCTCCAGTGAGCTCCAGAAGAGTGAAATGGGGTGGGTGAAGGTGATAGCAGTGGCCTGGGGAGGTCTAGGATACTCTGGTAGGTTATACAGAGGAGCAGAAGTGATGGGTGAGTGGGAGACAAGTATGGTACAGAGCTCCAGAGTGGTTAACAAGAACTTGGCAGGTCTGAGTTATGAGTGTAGAGGAGTTTTAAGGGGTTCTGGGTGGAAGAGACTTCAACAGGGGAGTTGAGATGAGACAAGAAATAGAAGGAGTGAGATGAGATGAGACTTGGGAAACAGACAAGAGATGGAGATGAAAAGGGAAACTACTAAGATCAAGACTGATAAGATTGAGACAGGCATAATCAGGAAACAATGAGATTCAATGAGATGGTACAAAACAATGAGATGGAGACACAAGAGATGTAACAACATGAGAACATAGGTAATATCAAGACTACTCAAACTATTACTACACTAGAGCTTAAGTACCTGTAGGGGGAACTCCTCTGGGACCACAGGTCTGAGGTTGGATCATGCAGGCAGGTCTTTGGTATGGTTGTTTGGTGTGTCCTGAGACTGGCTAGTCAGGTGGTGGTATTGTCTTGATACATAACTGTAATGCACACTGGAGGAGGGTGGAGCTACCCAGACACTGAGAGGAGGCCAGGGAGATCACAGGGAATGCCAGAGAAGTGTTGGGGTTTTCCAGAGAAGCCTCAGGAGTTGCTGGAGTGGGTGCTAGGAGTAGGGAAGTGTTGTAGGGGTTGGGGGGCAAGGGGGGATACATTCTGGGCTTACTGGGTTGGTTCAAGGGAGGTCTGGAGTGAGGCAGGGGTCCAGGGATGGATCATGACAGCAACACCACAGCTCCTGAATCACAGGACACCCTGGCCAGTGGAAAACATTGAAGCTAGTATCCTGGAACTATTGGTGGCCCCAGATGTCCTGGTATATTGGGTCCTACACTAATACATGCAATTTCTGTCTTTGGACCAAGCCCCAATGTTGCCTCCCCTCCAGAGAGCTCCATTGCCTGCCTATCCCCATGGAGCAATGAAGCATTGCCTCAGTAGACTTCATTGTAGAGCTCCCCAACACCCATGGTTACAATGCTATCATGGTAGTGGTGGACCTCTGTGGCAAGTGAGCACATTTCATCCCTACATGGGTGCCACTAACCTGTACTGGAAGAATGTCTGGAAGTTGCATCCCTGATGCCAAGTTTTAGTACAACAACCACATTCACATGGCCACCCAAGTCTTGCCCTTCTTTCTGGACACTGGATGTCACTCATGCATGGGCTTCAAACTCTGGGCCCAACCTTTGGAGAATGAACTTTGGAGAATGAAGCCATGAACAAGTTCATGGACCAGATGAAAATTGCACAGGAGGAAGCCCAGGCAGCACTGGCAAAGGCAAAGGATACATGGCATGATATTATGACCATGGAAGGACCCTGGCACCCAAGTACAAGCCCAGAGATCAAGTTTATCTGGACACCTCCAATATTATGACCACCTCACCATCAAAAAAGCTCTCACACCAGCAATTAGGACCCTTCATGGTAGAATGGCAGGTAGGGACCCTAGCTTATCAACTCTAGCTCCCTGCAGGAATGTGCCAGCTCTATCCAGTCTTCAATGTGGTAAAACTGACTCTGGCCCCAGTGAACCCTATCTCAGGGTGACACCCAGCACCCCCACCACCTCCAGTGGTGGTCAATGACAGTGAGGAGTACAAGGTGGAGAAGATCCTGGATAGCCATTTATTCTAGTGGTGACTACAATACAAGGTGAGGTGGAAGGGCTATAGAATTGAAGACATCTCCTGGGAACTCCAGGAGAATGTGCATGTGCCCAGACTGGTCAGGGAGTTCCACTGACAACACCTGGATGCACCCCAAGCTATTTGAGGAATCTATCCCCTCTCACTGGCAGACCAGGCAATCCAAATTTTCTTCTACCCTACATGTTGAGACACCACATGCTAGAGGGGGAGTGATGTCAGGGGACTACCCTTTCTGACCTCCACCCCTGACCAACACCAACTCTCCTTGACCAGTTCCACTCCCCTAGGGCTTGTTTGTCATCTCCTGGGAATTCTACAGGTCTCTGGAGATCTCCAGAGACCCCCAGAACTTTCTGTGGTCCCTCATTGAGCACTTTGGCTAACTCCAGTTACCTACACAGTTGTTCCCATGCCTCAGCCACCTGTTGATGTGCTGCACCAAGCAGTGGGAATCCTTAGACTTGTTCTCTTTGGATTCCCCTCTGCTAGGTGATTAGTTTACCATTTGTATCATTGATTACAGTTCTAATATACTTTGGATTCCCCTCTGCTAGCTGCATGATATAGCTGCTGCTCCCAGAGGTTGCCCTTACACTCTCAGCACATTACATCATAATTAGCCAGAGTTATACTCCCAAAGTTGAAAAGTGTGCTGGGTGGCTGTCCCTGGAGTATGACAAACTGGATAGACCATTGATGATGTGAGTTGAGAACCTTTTGATTACATCATTGATCAAAAATAAGTGCTGTCTAGGTGAAAACACTAATTGAGTACTTCCAAGAGATCATCACATACAGTATACCAATGGATCATTCAACACCAAATATCTTGAGGTATATTTTACTGAAGACACTGACAAGTTGGAATGAATGGAGAATGATGGGTTATGGGCCTCTTGCTTGGTGTTGGAGGGGCAATAGTGAATGTGACCTTATATTCTAGCCATTGATAATTGTGACCCTGCTAGATTTCTAATACAGCCTGAACTACACTGACTGCCATACACTGTTAGAGTACAATATTTTGAGCTGCTTAAGGAGTTTTGCAAAGATTGTTCATACACTCTTGTGACAATCCATGGTGTTCACCCACATCCCTCTTCCATAAATGACCCTTGCAGACCTGTAGTTCAAGCTGAGATGCATCAAATATTGCACCACAAATTTCATTGCTCATTGTGTTTAGAATCATGTGTTGTGTAGTCAACAACTTGTTGATGTTCTGCTGCCAAATAGTTAGCTTCTTGGTCACTTCATGCCCCTGCTTTTCTGACCCTGTTGGCTGCCCAATCATTGGGTGGCCTGTTAGGATAGCTGTTGTGCTTTTCCTTTGAAGGCATCTAGATCATTGAGTAGTGTCCCCATCTCTGCATCCCAGTTAATATTAAAATGCTAGTTAAGTGGGACTTGAGGAAGTCCTGCTCCCCAGATAATGTTATCCATACAGCTCAGCATGGCCAACAGACAAGATGGAAGGGGGACTACTGTTCAATGGCAGTCTCCTTTTTGCAGCTGAGTTTTTAACTTGGCTGGGGTCAGCTCCAGTACTTGATGCATGGTGCAATCCTTCCTATCTGGTATTGTAAAGAAGGAGATCAGATGAAACTCCTGCATAAGGAGAGCAGTGTGAATCTGCTCCCTCATTGTAATGTAACCATGATGCTTATAGATGATCTGGGTCATCAGCCACAGCTGCTCCAGACTTATGGGCATTCCTTGAGGAGCTCATTGGTATAACTGTTTGTAATGTGGGGACAAATAAAATATCCCCACCACCTTACTAGTACACTGATGTGTTCCTATGTCACCTAGCAGCCATGGAAGGAAAACTAAACACAACAACCAGATAGGGTAGTGTATAGTAGGAAGTAAGTGTAGAGGGCAAGTCAGTAACTGTCCCAGAGAAATAAAAGCTGGTGTTAAGGATGTGAGAGAGTAAGAACTCTGGAGTGTAGGGTGAGGACAAGCAGGCAAAATTGCTAATGCTAGCCTGAGTTGCTAGGCACTAATGAGGGTTGCTGGGATGGAAAGGGATAACAAAGGTAAGGTCAAAAAGTTGCCAGCAGAGGATGCTCATGGAGGATGGTAAGGCAGTGTTTGCTAAGGTCTGTGAGGGTCTAGCAACAAGGACTGGTAACAAGAAAGGTGTAAACAAAGTTGTTATGAGGGGGGATGAGCAAAATACTAAGAACTAGCCACAGTTGCTAGAGTCACTAACACACAATAGTGCCCACAGATGGCACTGACACAAACTAGGTCACTATGGCTTTGGCAAATGTGGGAGAAAGACAAAGGAGTAGTTTACTATTCAGCCAGCCAAAAAATTGGCTGACATAATTTTTGATAGTTGCTAGCTTAACAGCCCATCAACTTCTGGCCTCAGTTAATTTGACTGATGTCTTCTCACCAGCTGTGCAGGGTGCCATATGCCCTGCACCTTCAAATACCTATCAAGGGCCTCTAGGTCCTTGCAAGTGGCTAGGAACTCCCAAGTGGCATCTCTCCCAGGCTCCACCAAACCTTAAACTTGAGGTTTGCTCCCTTCCAGTAATGACATATGAAGTCATTGATAAGCTATTCCTGGTCATCTGGAGCCCCAGAATCATATGGCTCTGGGTTTGCACAGCTTGTAGCAATGCAATGTAGAATTGTGGATGTATCCTACATGCCTGGAGAGCTACTGACAACTCCAATACATAATTGAAAGTCTCATAGGAGACTTTCAAGATTTTGTACAGCCCAACATCTTTGGGCTCTCAAAAGGCTGAGGGCTTCATCAACAGGTACACTAGTGCACCTTTCTGCAATTCCAAGTCAGGTTGCCAATGTGTGTTAGCTTTATGCATCTGAAAGATGCATGCTTCAATTATCACATCATGCACTGCAGCCAAGTTCTTGAGAGCTTGCCAGGCAAAATCCTTGATTCCTAATCAGACCTGATCTCCCAAATCATGGGTGGCATGTACCCACTGGTCAATTTGAATGGCACATACTTTGTCATCTCAGAAATGCTTACATCAATTGCAAACTCTGTTAGATCAATATGATTTACCCAATTCTTCTGATCTGGGCATACTACTGCACACAGATCTGCCTGATGTTCTAATTGGCATGTTTGGTTTGCTCATCTATCTGAGAATGAAAAAATGTAGACATTAGGAGCTGTGCCCCTATTAGTTTGTACAGTTCATGCCACCATTTTGATGTCAAATTAGGGTCCCTGTCACTGACCATTGAGCTTGGGAGACTGTGGAGTCTCCGGATCTCTCTCAAATAAATCAATGACAGCTTGGACACTTTCATGCAGTATCAGATGTACCATGCTTGTCATATGACAGATAACTACCCATAGGTAGTCTTGGACTTGGGGAATGGGCCTATGAAGTCCATTCCTGTTGAATCCAAGGCTTTACCAGGACAGAGGCAAGAATGTAACTTCCCCAAAGGGACCTGATTACTCTCTTTTGCCCACAGACACTGCTGACATGTGGCACAGAATGCTCATGTGTCTGCAACCAGTGTCAGCCACCAATACCAATGATGGATGTACTCCATTGTTCTCTGGGTGCCAAGGTGTCTGACTATGCCATGGGTTTGGTTGAGTAAGTTAAAGGTCACCAATTGGTGGTCATGAGGAATACACAATACCTCATGTCCCAACACATTGGTGGTCCAAACTGGCTGGTCTGTGACCTTGAAGGACCTGTAGTTCTTTGAACAGTGTATTACCACAGCAAAAATCTTGTCTTTACCATATAGGAATTTGATATGACAAAGGAACACTGTCTGTGTGAACCACTGGTTGAGGTTAGTTGGCCAACTCAAGTATGGCCAACTGCAATGTCATTTTTATGGCCTTATATGTGATGCCTCAATGATAGGCACAGGCATTAGGGTGATGTATGGACAAGGACCAAGCTGGCAAAAATGTTGGCCAGCCAGGTTTATGTCTAAAAAGTTCATGAATGCACAGCAGAATTATGCTATGCACAAGCTAGAGACATTAGCCATCCTCAAAGCTCTCCTCAAATGGGAGAATAAGCTCCTAGAATATAAGATCTGTGTAATCACAGATCATAAGGCCCTTGAGCTTTTCAAAACTCAACAGAATCTGTCCCCTCATTAACAATGATGGGTGGCCTAGATATTGAGGTTTAATTTTGACATCATGCATGTTCAGGAGAAGCTCAACAAAGTAGCACATTGTTTATCCCACTACTTTGAAAGTGATTCCCCCAGAGATGTGCACCACATCCACAACTACATATGTGCAAATGCATGAATCAACCTAGAAGGGGATGATTTGCCCCTTATTTGCCTGCAGGAAATGCAAACATAGCTGAATCAAATCTACACACTTTGCAACATACCTGTCTGTTATAGCTTGCAGGTGCAAGACCATCACAAACTTTGTGATGAGGAAGCACAAATCTTTGCTAACATAAATGATGGCAGGGCTGGTTCAACCCAAGCACAAGAGAGCCCAGAGGGCTTGAGCCAAATAGGAACCTTGTGTTGAGGATTTTGATTGGCCTAATTGTAGGTGTTTCAGCACAGATTCATTTGATCATGTCAAAGCACTGTTGGTGGATAGGTTGCCAATGAAAAGGTAACCCATTTTGCATTATGACCATTAATGGCCCAGTGTTTGCAGAAATGTTGGGAAGGAAATTCCCAATGTAATTTACCAACACAACAAATTTCTGGATTACAAGTGAGCATGGTATGGAGCTCCAGAGAAGGTTATCAAGGAATTACAGTTGTCTTGAGGTAACTCTGAACTAGATCCAAATGAATAGGTGGAAGTACAGAGAAAGATTCAGGAACATGGTGATGGAAATGGAGGTCAGAGATGAATGTAATGGAAGAGTCAAGATAAGACAAGAGAGTAGGCATCCCAAGACTAGTTGGGCAGGTGTTGGCAGCATCTGATGCATACCCATGATGTGCACTGGAGAATATGGAGGAAGTATTGGAGTTATCCAAACACTCAGGGAAGGTTGGGAAGATCATGGAGCCTATTGGGAGAAGTGTTGGAGATTATTGGAGAAGCATTGGAGTTTGCTGGGGCAGGCACCAAGGGTGGGGGAGTGTCATAGGGGCTCCTAGAGAGAGGGGGTATGCTCTGGGGCTTGCTGGGCTTGGCTGGGCAAAGTCTGGGAGTTGGTCAAAGGGGTGGGAGCCCAGCAAATGGGTCATGACAACTTCCACCCAAGTAACAAGGCATTCCTTGTCTTGTGCAAGCAGGACTGGATGGTCCATGGCTTCTTTTGAAGCTATAATCCATACCTTGCACATGCAAATCTCATTTCTGGGTTCCTGTGCTTCAACCTCAGTGGCAGAGACCTGTGTGAGGGCAACCAATCCCTCACTATCACTATTGGAGGTAGTACTCATTATTGTACATCTCAGACTTGACATACTCCTCATCCTGGGCCTGAGTTGCTTTGGACTCCTCCACCTGTTCACCTTCAACTTCAACAGGCTCATTGTCCTGTTCATTATTGACATCACCCATGTCTGAGGGAGTGGAAGTATGTGCCACTTGTATAAATGCACAAGGAGCTAGTTTTCCTGGCTCCCTGCACTCTCAGGAAAAATGACTGACCTTTGTGCATTTGTAGCAAGTGGCAGATTCACTGGCATCCCTGCCTTTCAGGTTCCACTGACCACAGGGGCTCAGATCACTGGGTGGGTCCTTACTGGGTGGACACAATGTGCTACACATATAATCAGTGCTCCAGGCATGCTCTGGGCATGCACAACTGAGAGGCAAAAATGGGGGTAGTATGCACAAGGGGCAAACACCAAGGATTAAGAGGAACAAGCTCTGGGGTTCACAATTATGAGGGGTTGAATTACTGGGGTGCATGATGGAAGGAACAGACCTTGAAGGAGTCAAGGAAGGGGAAAGTCAGGGGTTGGGGCTGAAAAATGAGCCAAGGGAAATGGACTTGTGGAGGAAACTTAGAGACAGGACCAGAGACAAGAAATTTGAGAGAGAAACTGAGTTGTAGAGGAGAAGCACAAGACAATATGAGACAAGTACAAGACAAAATGGAATTGAGATGAGTACTGGGAAAACAAACAGATACTGAGATGACAAGACAAGAATGAGGCAAAACTATAGAGAACAGTAGGTCATATCAAAATTATTGTACCAAGTGCTACTCTATGACTTATATATTGGCAGTAGGTAAGCTCTGGGGCCATGGGCCCTAACCCTGGCATCAGGGGTATGGCACTGGGGTTTTTGGTATGGTCTGGGGGTCATGCAGGGTGGTGGGTGTTGGCTGTGATTGTGTGGAGTGGAGGGTGAGTGGGGCACTGCTCATGATGGAATGATGGATGAGCTAGAGCAGAGGGCTGATGTGAGGACATGATGCATGATGGTAACTGGTGATGGTTGGGAGAAGCATCAGTGAGGACCAGGGGAAGTGCTGAGGATTGCTGGGGTGCTGATGTGGTGATGGTGGGTGGCAATGGTCATGAGTGGTTGTTGCATGCCCTGGAGCTGAAGGGGGTCAATTAGGGAGGTGAAGTCCTGGAACCCAGGGTCCAGGGTTGGGTTGGTGGGTCATGACACTGCCTGCTTGGCCAGATGCTATGGCCAATATCTTCTTGCCAGCAGGGAGATGAAATCTTGCTGCCTGCACCACTCCAGTTGGTTGGGGAGGCCCTTGGCCTCCAACACCCCATGGTGCAAGTGGCCTTGAGGCCAATTGTACTGCTGGCCAGTTGAGGAGCAAAGCTCAGCTGTATATTTGCAATGGGCAAGGTAGGAGAGTTGGATAACTTGGTGTTCAAGCCAATCCAAGTTTTGCCTTTATAGGCTCATCAGATCCTTGAATCTCCTTGGTTTATCTGTTTCTATTATTTTTTATTGTTCTTGTGGAACAATGGAAACAATGCCTATACAGCTTCCAGTTTTTGTTAGTGTGACTATAATGTTATTTTTTTCTTTATAGTGCAGAACAATAACTTTTGTTCTGCCCACATGATTGCTTACTTGTTCTTGCTTATACCATTGTTTTTTTGGCCATACAAGGCAGGAAAACAAGGCTGTTTGTGAAGTAATGTAACAGCGTACCTTGTTCTATACATAGCAATGACAAAGTGTCATTGTGCCTCCTTTTGAAGACCAGTTTGCTGGCTAGTGGTCATGAGCCCTGAGGCACATATACTGGCTAGGGATACCAGGGTTTAGAATACTTAGGTAGGTTATAGCATATGAATAACAGCTCAATTGCAATAGCAGAAAACAAACGGAACCATAACAGAGTCAAGCATATCAACGTCCAACACCACTTCATATGACATGCCGTAAAGGAGGGAAAGATCACCATAGAATACGTACCGAGCAGCGAGAACCTCGCAGACCTGTTCACAAAACCGTTACCGCGTCCACAGCATGATAAATTGTGCGTTGCGCTGAGGCTATGTGTTGCGTGAGGGTACCATGAGCCCAGGGGAGTGCTGAGTGGGGGTCGCGGTACACGTCGTGGACACGTGTATCACACGTGTGCAGAGAGGAAAGAGACGAAGCGGAAACGGAACACACCTCAGTCGTTGATACACCAACTGAGGTGAGTCTCTTAGATATACGCAGAGACACAGAATCTAGCATATAGTAGTGTATTCAACAGGTACACATCAATATACAGTCATTGATACACCGACTGAGTATTGTATGATGAGGAGTGGAGGCAGGTGGTTCACGCAGTAATTATGGCGACATACCAACTTGGTCGTGAGCTGTTAATCACTCTACTAATGCATGCAACGTCCCACCTTTCACCGTATTGTCAGGTTCAACCAAGATTTCCTCAGTATTATCATTTGGGCAAAGGTACCACGGCTTGGAATCGGCTACAATTTTGTTGGCATACCCATCGCCCAACAACTTTTCCAGCCTTTCTTTTGAGAGCCGCCGCCTCGCCGGAGGTTTCAAGTGGCCGGGAACAAATGCTTGGCAGCTATCAAGGGAAGAAACCGAGAGGTTAATACTACACTTGCGATCGTCAAATCTCGCACTTGCCTCGTCATATTATATGACTTTTGACCCTTGATAATCATCGGAAGGAGATGTGTTAATAGTTGAGTCATATTTACTTAAAGACCCTGGGGTTGGACTGGTGTCACTACTCGGGTCATATGGCATAGGTGTTTGGGGTGGTGCACCCCTAAGGGAAATTGCCATATTGACTACGCGGGGGTCATATCCAGTATAGTTACGCAAGTGGTGAAAGCTGAGTCGGGACATTCGCCATTTAGTAGATCCGTTGAAGGCCCTCGAAGACATTTCAGCCTGTTCATAGCCCAGGAAATAAAGATCACGAAGAGTGTCCAACAAGACAGATACGTTGGCGGTTAGAGTTAAAGCCAAAACAACTAGATGGTTCCAGGAGTGATTCCTCCCACGATACTGCGGGAGATCAGACTCTGGCACCGACTGCAGTGAGAGGAGGAATGCTGAAGTATCGTCATTTACCGCTTGTGTTACCGCCTCGAGCTTCCGAACAAGTCGTTGTGCAGACTCAATCGTTCGACCGTAAGGACCGGTCCTATCGTGTAATAGCCCATCTATATCGACGTGGCGAGCGACATGGATGTCAGATACATAATTGACAATAGAGGAAATCTGCGACATAAACTCTCTGCCGGAGAGGCGGACCTTTTCAACTACGGTAGGCACACGTTCAATGGGCAAGCTTTTGAGAAATCAGAGACATACCTGAGTTGCGGTGAGATATGTGTGAGACATATAGAAACGATTGACACTGCAAATCAAGATTGTTCAAAGCCCGCCTGAGTTGTGATATCACTTCACATCCTAGCTGCCTCCGTGATGCGGCCTGTTCTTCGTCCAACGATATCCAACCAAAACCTTTCCAGCGCCCAGCTGCACCTGCACCAACAAGACCCGGCCCTACGTTCTCAGTATTGAGAGCACCATAAAGACGTTTTTGGGGTTTGCGTCGAGGCGCTGGCTTCGAGCTACGTTTCAATCCCTGTACCTCAAAGATGAATGCAATGATATCCTTTCTGAGCCCCTCTACATCAATTTCGATTCGGCTTAAAATGTCAGTTATCATTAAATCGGAGTCATACTGGATCGCGCGCGCTGAAAGGATGAGTCGAGACAGGGTCGCTGTTATTTTCCGTTGTATTGGTTCCAGACGCGATCGAGGTGGTAGGGGACGATCTCTGACCTCCCGGGGCAATACATTCCGGGGTATTTGGACTGTTGGAACAGCTAGAGAATACAACAAATTGCGGACCACGACGACGATGTCGTATATTAGGTCATCCAATTTGGCATCTTCTTCTGGTTTTCGTGACAAACCATTCGTCCGAATGTTGTCAAAGACAGCTCGAGTCACAGATTCGGCGGCGGCAGCTAGTTTAGTTACGCCTTCGGGTGGAGGAGGGACAACCATCTGTTGTAAAGACTGCGCGATGCTTTTAGCGATGGTGTATTCAGGGAGAGTGTTGGCCGGTGCAGCCGGTCGAACATGCATCTCGGATGACCATTTGCTCGGTGGCGCATTCGTGGTTGATTTATGAGTTGAATTTTGACGAGGTTGTATATCGGAATATGCGCTGAAACGTCTGTTGCTGCTATTCGTAGTCTTTTGTCGAGGCGGCGAAGATAGTGTTTGGGAAGACATATCATAGCGGGCTCCCTGCCATGTCAAATCAATCCGCCCATTGAGTTTGTTGTAGTAGAACGAATTTCCAACATCTTGCGACTTTCTCACCCATGGCTCTGGTGTCGGTGTACGACCCGAAATCTCGAGTCCTGCAATGTCTTGCATATTTGTCGTCGGTTTGAATAATTTATTGCGCCTAACTGCGAGGCCGGCCTTCGTTTGAGGGCTCATTTGCAATTGGGATGTTAACCCCACAGACTCTAGATATCCGTCTCCCTCTCGTAGAATCTCACGAGAGGGTTGGCCGGTTTGGGTATCTACATTGAAGATCTTTCAGTTGCTTAGCACACACTAGTCATCGCGCGTCTAGTTGCCGAACATACCTGCCCATCAGAGGGGACTCCCGGAATGCAATAGTTATTCATCTGAGATTTTCTCACAGACTGCTTTGCAGTAGCTGTCCTCTTGCTCGATGCAAGGACTTCATTTTTTAACCACTCCTCATTTGCTTCTTGATCTATCTGACGCATCATAGCCTGGGACATGTCATCCATGGTTGAGGTGGCCGATGGTTGTAACATGGATGTTTCCGTAGCAGATGATTCTGCCACAAGATAAGCCCGTTCCGCCTCTTCCTCCGTTATAACTTCGAAATAATTGGATGGAAACCAGCCACGCTCATTTTTGAGTAGCCCATCCCACCAGCCCGACGGTTCCTGTGTGAGAACTTCCATGATATCACCACGCCTGAATGAAAGCACCGTTACGTCCTGAGACTGGTAGTCATAAAGCGCACGGCAGAAGAAGGGCATGGCTTCCTCTGACTCAAGCTCCCGTTGTTGTACATTAGGTAGCTGGCTTGGCTGGAGAGGAAGGAAGGATCGACGATAGTTTGAGTGCATGGGGGCGGTCAGAGTCGCCATATTGGCAGAAGAGACGATGGTGAAATGATACGGAGATGCAAGCAGACGGTGAGTGCAAGCACGCTCAATGGGCAGTGCTCATCACAATTTTGATGAAGTGTAGTTAAGAATATATGCCATCGACATCGAGTGTTGCCTGCCTATAAGCTATAGGTGACTGTTTGGGCTTTCTTTACGCCACTTCACGTCATTAGAGTGCCTGTTCTGAGACTTTGACATGCGCCTCCCCCCAAGTAAAAACGAGATAGTAGCTTGGAAAGGCTTGGGAAAGGAAATATATGGACAACCGCATAAGTTTGGGGGATGACTTTTGGGATTTGATCCGAGCAACTTATGTCAGCTCTCTCCTCAAACAGTTCCCACGAGTTATGCCCCTGTGTCGAAGGCACAGGTCTATCTCGTTGGAGGCAGAGCCCCCAAAGCCTGACTGAGACTCCACCCAACCAAGTGCAGTGAGGTTAGGGCTTTGACATCCAACTTGATACTTAGCCACTTCACTGTGCTCAGGTTAGGGCCTTGACTTTATAGCTCAATGCTTGGTTAGAGGAACTTATAACACTTTTAGAGATTAATGATATAAAGTAATTGAACACAATATCCTCACTTTCTTGATTTTCAGAGTTTATGTTATCAAGAATATATCAAGACAAAAGTTCAATCCCAAGAAGAGTTTTTATCTTACACTACACAAATTACATTACATGATGAAATATATAAAAGTTAGTGATAGATGTCATTTTCTCTAAAGTGAAATTTACATTTGTAAACCATTCAGAATGTTTGGATAGACAATATTTGCAGTCATTTGTGATATATAGTCTAGTGCCAGAATAGCCTTGATACAATTTCCAGAAGTGCATTGAGAAAGTACAACATAGAGTTGACCATGTGCAAAAACAGGTATCAAAGATCCAATCCAACATGCTTGACTAATTAACCTTGAGACTTGTTGATAGTCATGGCAAATACCAGTCACACTGAGAATTGTCTTCCATGCAATAGAATAGGCAAATCCTCTTCAGAGGCATTGAGGTTGATCCTTGATAAGGTAACATTTGAGGACTCTGTTGCTAAGACAGATAACAGTCATTATTGTTCCATTCCAAAGTCCCTTGGTTGAATATAGATTCCTGAGAAGCATAACAGGAACCCCAATCTTCAAAGCCAGATGAGCCAAAGACAAGCCACTGACTTTCAAAAAGTGAGTCTTGATTGAGTTTGTCAGAAATTGCCTCCAAAAACCACAGTGGCTCCACCCACAAAGAAATATCTTTATCTGAGATATCTCTAAAGGCATGGTCTACACAGTCAGTGGTATTTTGTGTTGCATTGGAACTTCTTCCCTGAATGACAATTTTGGCATGGAGCAAGGGTTGTGTAGATGAGTTCCTTTTTTTATGTTGGCAATTGTGTCCAGAGCAGGAATGAGGATTTTGAATCTGGAATGAGCAGTCCTGTCAACAGGGGAGCTATCCCAAATGATGTCACACATAATGCCACATCTCCATTAAGACAAACAGCAGAAGCCAGACAAAGGCCTTGCCACATCCTCCAGCACTGAATGAATACCATCTTGCCCAAACTGTTTCCACTGAGTCTATGACAGTGTAAGGGGACATCAGCCATGGATAATCCAAACCAAGTCTGCTACTCATGACCTGACTCTCCAGTCAAGAGGTGAGCAACAAGCAAGCTGGCCAGAGGCACAGCAGACAAGAGGTAGGCAGCAACCAGAGGCAAAGGTGGAGGGCAAGGCAGAAGGCAAGGGGCCACACTAGCCAAGCTCACAGTCATGCTAGTGAATAAACCTGGAAGCAATGCTATTATTGTTCAGACTGGGGATATCCTATCCCCAGATCCCTATATATACTACAAGACTACTTGATGACTAAGTACCTATGACTAAGCCTGGAGGCTGCTGACTACAGCCTTATGACAAAGTGGAGGCCAATGACTATGAACTATTGGCCAATCAGGTCCAATAGTGGAAGGATCAATGATAGACAACAATATACCATGTGCCAAGTACAATATACCCATTAGGCCTGGGAGCCAAGATGGTGAGGGAGTAAGAAGGGCCAGGCAATCTGGAGGTCAGCTAAAAAGAGGTGCCAATCCCCATGGACTAAGCTAGGTGAAGGTGAGATGGTCTGGAAGACTGGTCCCCTTATAGACAGGGTGGCAAGGTAGGTTGTTTCCCACAATGTCAACAGGAAAAAGGGGATGTGTACTGGTAGCAGCATAGTATGGGAAATAGCCCATGTGTTTACAGACAGTGAAATGCTCTGACCAAGAGACTGAGTAAGTAGCAGTACTCCACCTAGATTGATCCTTGTCCACAGCCTTAAACAAGGGCTTGCCTGACACCAAAGTAAGGCTGCTTGACAATACTGTTAGCATGCTTATGATAAATTAAGGTTCAAATATGGTTGATGTTTTACTTCTTTGCTAAGCAAGCAATCACTTTGATGATGGCAGACCCATTGTCAGTAACAATCTTGTGAAGAGTGCCCCAGTGGCATATTGTAAGGGGATGTCAGCCATGGATAGTCCTAACCAAACCCACCACTCATGACCTGACACTCCTGTCAAGAGGCAAGTAGTGAGTGAGCTGGCCAAGGGCATGGCAAGCAAGAGGCAGGCATCCAACAAGAGGCAAAGGTAGAGGGCAAGGCAGAAGGCAAGGGGCCACACTGGCCAAGCTCACAGTTATGCTAGTGAATAAACCCTGGAAGCAATGCTATTGTCCAGACTGGGGATATTCTATTCCCAGGTCTGCCTTTATACTACAAGGCTACTTGATGACTAAGTACCTATGACTACTAAGCTGGAGGCTGCTGACTACAACCTATTGACTAAGTGGAGGCCAATGACTACAAACTATTGACTAATCAGGCCTGGTAGTAGAAGGATCAATGATTGACAAGAATATGCCATGTGCCAAGCATGACATACCCATTAGGCCTGAGAGCCAAGACAGTGAGGGAGTAAGAAGGGGCCAGGTGGTCTGAAGGTCAGCTAGATAGAGGTGCTGATTCTGTTGGACTAAGCTAGGCAAGGGTGGGATGGTCTGGAGACCAGTCCCCTTATACATATGATATCTTTAAATAGCCATTTAGTGATAGCATCAGTGTTTTCCTTAGCAAGCATCCAGAATTCAGGATAGTGGATTAGCAAACAACATCTCTAGATGATGTATCTGAACTTGTTAGATGGGGGCATGACCATAGTATCAATGTATATCTGCTGAACAGGGTGGCAGGCACAGCTTGGAGGTCTGGTGAATCTGGCAGATGTGGCAAATACAGATATACCAAGCAGTGTCAGTGCCAACTGGCAGTCACCAAAAGTGCTCAAGGCAAGGCCACTCTAGTAGCAAACAAATCCTCTCTATGGCTAAGGTTGTTGTGCATAGCATGCAGGATATATAATCAAGAGTTGGTAGAGATGAATAATTTTGGGTGTCATTGTGGTGTCATTTCCAGAGTTTACTGTCAACCAAAAAGAACATGGTCACATAGTAAATGAACATGGCTAGGTTGATGCTCCTAAGTCATTAGGCCACATCTAGACTTTAAGTACCTGATTGTTGCCTGCTTTGGCCTTAGTGCTGTAGGGGAGATTGCTGTAAGTAGGTAGTGTCATCACAAGGAGGTAGGGTGTCATTGCTGGCAGACAAATGAGGGGTAGTGTCAGGGGACTGTTCATACTGGACCCTCTGGTTTGTTTCCTCTGTTCCAGGCCTGCCTTTCATTGTTGTCCTCCTATCTTCTGGTGACAAATACTTTTGACCAAGGGCTATCTTTTGGTCATGTTTCTATGTGATTACATGCTAGGAGTCTGGAGATCAAGGCCATTTACAATGGATTTCCATTTTCAGTGCAATCTCCAGAGTTATGGCAATTTCCAGAGTTTGCACCTTTGGACTAGGGTTAGATGTTTTCCTGAAGTGTCACACCTGGCCAGGGAGCTCCTTAGACTTGTTCTCTTTGGATCTCCCTCTGCCAGGTGAGTAGTTATGTCCATAGATCCTTGTACAGTACTGAATAGACTTTGGATCTCCCTCTGCCAGTTGTGTGACTTAGCCACAGCCTCCAGAGG
>JAGGAV010007920.1:0-30222 GCA_017657295.1 Termitomyces sp. DKA64 | reverse complement strand
TTCACTAGCATGACTGTGAGCTCAGCCAGTGCAGCCCCTTGCCTTCTGCCTTGCCCTCCACCTTTGCCTCTTGTTGGATGCCTGCCCCTTGCTCACTGTGGCATCATTTGTTAGCTCTGTCAACTCAGGTGCAGTTCACCCAAGCTTCTTTCTCTCTCCACACCAATGAACTCACCAGTTTATGCCAATCCACAGAGGCTATTGCCCATTCCCTTCAACCCTCCTTGACCACCTCCCCCTCCCTTCTCCAATGCTTCAGGCAGTCTCTACACTCCCTACCACATTGCCACCAGCTTGTTCTAATACTATACTAATGGTGCACTCCGAAATACCCTGCCCTGCTCTCCCTGACACTTACAATGGAGACTGCAAGACTGGAGAGCAGTTTTTTCAGTCCTGTATCTCTTATATTCAGCTGAGCAGTGAAGTGTTTGCCTCTGATGCTTTAAAAATTGGATAGGTCCTTATATGAAGCTAGGTTGCACTTCAATGTATGTGCTGTGAGTTTTCCAAAGGAATGGAGGGGTGGGAAGTTTTACAAGTTGGGATAAGTTTGCACACAATTTTTGAGCTGTGTTCTTCCCTCTTGACCCTGCCAAGACTGCTGCACTTTCCCTTTGCAATTGTGACCAGTATAGTCAAGGGAAGAGGTCCCTGGATGAGTACATTGACTCCTTTCAAGTCTGGGTTGAGCAGGCCACCTTCCCTGATGGTTTGCAACTTTGTCTCACCTTTTGAGAGGGACTTCACCCCTCTCTCATGGACCAAATTGACAGCATGGCAGAAGGATAACCAGATGACAAACATATTGAGACTTGGTACAAGGTGGCTTGAGAACAGTGGCAGCTCATGGAACTGAAGCAAGCACTTTATTGCACTCAGCCCCCTTCCATTCATGTGGATGCTTCTTGACAGCATTCTTCCACCCCTCTGCTTTGCTGGCAATGTGGGAAGGCAGGCCATCTTGCTTATTACTGTCCTCAAGGGATGGAAGTCCACTACCTTTCCCCAGCAGAGCAGAAGGAATTACTGATCCATGCTGCTAAGGATGCCTCTAGAGCCCCTTCTCCTGATGCTCCCACAGTGTGACCTCTCAGTGAGGCTAGTGCCCCTCCCTTTGAGTTGGAAGAGGATTTTTAGGAAAGCAATGGATGAACTTTATGCCTCTATTGCTGAGTGCTAATCATTTTGCTGCCCTGTCCATAGAATATAATACAACCTCCATTGTCCCTGATTCTATGACTAAAACTGTAAGCACCCTCTCTGATGTACAACATCCCCTAGTCAAAGCCTCAATGGGGAAAGTTCCCTCTCAACCATGCTCAAAAATTCCTGCCCAGGAATGTTGCCTCCCTTGCTGCTACATTGTTGCCTCTACTCCCTCTGTCAACTCTGTAAGATTGGAGGTAGAGGTGGAGATGATGGATGCCCAACAGACTTGCAGTGTGGTTGCCCTACTTGACAGTAGGGCAACTGGCCTTTTCCTTGATGCAGAATATATGAAATGATACTATCCCAACACTCATACACCCTATCCCAGTATACAACATTGATGGTACCCCCAATGAAGCTGGCTCCATTTTCCCTGTAGCAGACCTAGTCCTCCACTATCAGACTCACTCAGAGTGTGCAGTTTTTACTGTCACTAGTTTGAGGAAACAGGATATGATCTTGAGGTTCACTTGGCTTCAAGAGTATAACCCTGAGATTGACTAGGCAAAGGGAGTGGTGAAGATAAGCCATTGCCCTCATTATTGCACCACTTGTGCAGGAGAGATGGTGTTATTTCACATATTCTGTGTCCAGAAAAAGGCCAGTTGCCCCACTATCAAGTAGGGTGACCACACTGTGAGTCTGCTGGGTGTCCATTGTCTCCACCTCAACCTCCAATCTTGAGGAGTTGACAGAGGGAGTAGAGGCAACAATGTAGCAGCAAGGGAGGTGACATTCCCAGGCTGGAATTTTCTGGCATGGTTGAGAGGGAACTTCCCCAGCTGAGGCTTTAACTGGGGGGTGTTGTACATCAGAGAGGGTGCTTACAGTTTCAGTCCCAGAATCAGATACAAGGAGGCTTGTATTAGATTCTATAGACAGGACAGAAAAATAGTTAGCACTAGGCAATGGAGGCATACAGGTCATCCATTGCTTTCCTAAAAATTCTCTTCTGACTCTGAGGAAGGGGCACTAGCATCTCCACCATCCTCACTGGGAGGTCCTACTGCAGGAGTGTCAGGAGAAGGAGCTCCAAAGACATCCTTAGCAGCCAGGAGTTGGACCAACAATTTCTCCTGCTCTGCTGGGGAAAGGTAATGGACTTCCATCCCATGGGGGCAGTAACAAGCAAAGTGACCAGCCTTCTTACACTGCCAGCAAACTAGAGGGGTGGAAGAACATTGGCAAGAAGCATCCACATCCATGGGGATGCCTGCAGGCAGGGAACAAGGAGGGGGAGGAGCAGGTGTGTGCATAGGAGCAGGGCAAATAGAGGGGGCAGAGAAAGGTGGAGCTCAAGGTGGAAATCCTGGTCTGGTAGTAACTCAGGATGGGAGCAAATGGAAGAGGGCTGAGTGTGATGAAGTGCTTGCTTCAGTTCCATGAGCTGCCACTGCTCTTGGGCCACCTTGTACCAAGTTTCAATATGTCCATTGTCTGGTTGTCCTTCTGCCATACTGTCAATCTGGTCCATCAGAGAGGGGTGGAGTTGTGCAGGAATGTTGGTCATGGATAGTCCTAACCAAGCCCACCACTCACAACCTGATGCTCATGTCAAGAGGTGAGCAGTGAGCAAGCTGGCCAAGGGCAGGAAGCATCCAGGGGGTCCACTGGCAGTGTTGGGGTAGTCATAGAGGCTAGTCAGGCTGGGGTTGGGGACACAATGGTGGGGCTGAGACTTCTAGGAGCAAGAGCAACTCTAGCAGCTAAAAGGAGGCTTCTAGACCAAAATGAGAGACTTATTCTGCTGTAAGGGCAACCTCTGGAGGCTGTGGCTCAGTCATACAACTGGGAGAGGGAGACACAAAGTATGTTTCATGTCTATGAGAAGTTTTAGAGGTCTGACTACTCACCTGACAGAGGGAGATCCAAAGAAAACAAGTTTGAGGATTTCCAATGCCAGTGTTTGGAAAATTGACTCTAGAGCTTCTAATAAAAACACTACCTGAGACTAAGTCTGGAATCCAATTCCAAAAGTGGAGGTTCATCTTAATTGGCCTTGACTCCATCCTCCTGAGGCATAGCCACTTCCTACATCTTCCCACCTGAGTCTAACCACCAGCAGTAATTGAGTCTAACCACCAGCTACAATAGGTTACTAGCACCTCCAATGAGGTATTGACAGGCCCTCTGGCACCGGATGAACACCAATCAATTGCTCAAGTATATGGATCTCAAGCTTGTAGATCAGCACGTATATACAGATGTACATCAATATTTTGAACTTCATCTAAAGCTTTTCTACCAGTCCAGACGAGTCAAGAGGGGCTTGACCAGGTTGGAGGGGGCTAGCTTCGAGAGGCTTCATCGCGGGGAAGAGAAGCACCTCTTTGATATCTAGAAGGTACAAAACCGCGTTGAAGATGACGGAGACGAAATAGCCGAGAAGGAAACTCACTTGTAGAATCGGTCAAAAACATGACAAGACGATCAATGCCCATACCCCAGCCACCCGTAGGTGGGAGACCATGTTCAAGACTGAAAGGGGCTGAAGTGGAGCGCCAAATATGAGGACGAGGAAGATACTTACGCGTCGATGAAGGTCTCATCGATTCCTTGTGCTTCCTCGTCTCCTTGTTCCTTCTGTCTAACTTGTTCTTCGAATCGTAAACGTTGCTCGAATGGATCGTTCAACTCGGTGTAAGCATTGCAAATCTCCTTTCCGCACAAGAAGCCTTCGAAGCGCTCGCAAAGACCAGGTCGGGAGCGATGCCATTTTGCGAGAGGAGACATCACTTGAGGATGGCCAACTAAGAAGACGTCAGTAAAGTCGGCTCGGACGTGAAAGAAAGCGGAAAACCACACCGATGAAAGCTGGTGAGATACAGAGGGGCTCGATGAATTCTCCTACAAGCTATGCAACAACTCAATATTTACTCGTAGGTCAGTCAGCCAGGTCCGGATGCATACCTTGTCGAGAAGGCGAGCATTTGTGCGAGGTTCACTGCAGTCAACGTTATGCTGAAGATTTCTTCGTCAAAACACTGTCGTAAAGAGTCACTGGTCATGATTACCTTCACGCAAAGCTCCCTCAACCACTTGTTAGCCTCTTCCGTGTGAAGTGTATCACCAGGAGGGAAAGTGACACCGAGCTTCTCTTCAAGAGTTCCAATCATATCATAACGCTTCCAAGGTCGCTTGAAGTCAAGTTCGAGCTGCCGAGCACCTTCCTGGCCCTTGTTGCCATCAGGATGGTAAACAAGTCTGGTCGAGCCACCTGTCAAAAATTTGACCAGACCCTCCACCATTGCTTCGGTAATATCCATCAAGTCCTCCATATCAGCATAAGCCATGTAGAACTCGCAGATGGTGAATTCAGGATTATGCGTAAGATCAATGCCTTCGTTCCTAAACACACGACCGATTTCGTACACGCGATCCAACCCACCGACAACAAGTTCCTTCAGATAGAGCTCTGGGGCAATGCGAAGATAAAGATCGAGATCAAGATCATTGTGGTGTGTAATAAACGGCTTAGCAGTCGCTCCTCCAGCAAGCAATGACGTTATAGGCGTCTCGACTTCCATGAAACCAAGGTTGTCAAGGAATCGGCGAATGTAGTTCACAATCTTGCTGCGCGTGATAAATAGCTTGCGCGTGCTGTCATTGAGGATAAGATCCAAATAACGCTTACGGTACCGGGTCTCCTGATCCTTGAGACCAAAGTGAGAAGAAGGAAGCTGATGGAGATTGGGCGAGAGAAGCTGCATAGACGACGGGGAGATGCTCAATTCGCCTTTTTTGGTGCGAGATGGGATGCCGGTCACACCGACGATATCTCCGCGACGGAAGATATCGTGCGTAGCCGTAAAAGAATCTGGGTCAGCAGCATCTCTGTAGCATAATTTATTATAGTCGCGTGAATCACACGACGAGAAACTCACTGCTGCGTCGCCATGATTTGAACCTTGAAGCCCTCGCCATGAAGATCATAGAACTTCAACTTGGCACCACTAGTTCGGATGTTATGAATCCTGCCAGCAAGACTCACGCGAGCATCTTGGAGCTTGGTGCCGGGGGGGATTATTCCATCGGGGCCGTAAGTATCGATGTAGGACCGAATCGAGCTGGTTACATGGAACTTGTGAGGGTAGGGGTTCGGCGACTGAGTTTGCTTGAGGTGAAGTATGTGACGCGAGCGTAGCTCAAAATATTGCTATAGTTCACATGATCAACAACCGAAACCCAGACTGAACATTTCCCTCTGACGTACGTTGGGGTTGAGCTCTTCTTCATTCGTTGCGGAAGGCTTGCCCTCTGCTTTGGACTTTGCCTCGGGTGCAGGAGCCTTGGCAGCCTTATGAGCCTCCTTTGCTCTCTGTTTTTCACGTCGCTTCAGCTCCCTGGAGATCTCATCGATTATGAACGTCCAAAATAGGCTACACAAAAAAAAACTCACTGTTTGGAGATGAGTTCGCCGGTGACAGGATCCTTATGGGTACCAGTAGGTTCAGTTGCCATGAGTCTACGAAAAGCTATAGGATGGTTTCTAGCAGGGAAGATAGATCGGATAGGTACTGATATCAGTAAAGGGCGGACAAGCCTGAGCATCCACTTTTTTTCGAAGATCCAGCAGATCACGCATGCATCAAGTCCCGTGCTCTTATTTGGCATCACCTGCCAATCCCAACATCACTGATTTCTCGCGATTCGGAAAGATATACACAATGAACACAATACGATTGGTCCGGCAATATACATATTTTTCTCAAGTCTCTCAACGGGCGTGCGTCCTTGCATACCGAGTTGACAATGCTGATCATTTTCCACTCCTACATGCATCAATTGAATACAACACAGATATACGAAGAAGGACAATGGTGAGCGCGTGGAGCTCAAGACCAAAGGATGTAGTAACACTGATTGAGGAATGAGGGGAATCGGGTGACTCGGATAGGCTGACGTTGGAGGTTGACGGAGGAAAGCGATAACTATAACCACATACAGCGAATGACAGTCCGAGAACAAAGAAAGAAACGAGTCTACCAAGGCCAGGGACAGATCCTCATAATAAACGAGGTCTTGCCGATCAGTTACCCCTGGGCGCTTCCTTGAAGGAGATTGCCTGCAAGCAAAAGGGAAAAAAATGAGACATCGAGAACAAACGAGAAAACGTCAACGCACCGCTTCTTCGTTCATGGAGCAGATAATGGTAACAAGGAGATCCTTGCCGTCATCGAAATCAGCCTGGATTTGTTTGCCGAGATCACCCTCCGGGAGTTTGACATCATCCTTCGCAACACCGTCGTTGGTCATGAGATTGAGGAACCCATCGTCAATGTTGACCTACGAGAAATTATTCTCAGGACACCGGTCCGATAAAAGATCCGGATGGACTCACGAGCTGGTATTCGTTACGAGAGACGTTGGGAACGTCCATGTTGTGGGTGGAAGGGGAGATATCTTCCTGTTTCTGTGTATGAGAAGGGCTGTGTGCGACAAGTGCATCATGACGGGACTTGCCAGCTTTTTACCGGTGAAAATCTAAGGACAGATGCATAAGCTTTCAAGATCGGTGTAATCGGGGAAAAAACACCTACGTCGAGAGCGACGAGATGAACCTTGGCGTGGCCGTGCTTGCCAGTCTTGGAGGTGGACATGTCGACGATCTTGCAGGGGCGACCTGAGAGTCGTGTGAGCGATCAAAAGAAGAAGCGGTCGAAGTGTATATGTACCCTTGATAACGACATGACCATTTTTGCGGAGAGCAGAGCATTGCATGGGATAGGTGAGCGATGCACCTGCGTTCGCCTGCAAGTTTGGGCGATGAGATGGACCGATAAAAATGGTGGTGAAATAACAGAGAACGCACAGTCTCGATTTGCTCGTGGTGTTGTTCGTCGTCAGCCATTTTCACTAGTAAAATAGTATGGAAAAGAGTGAAGATCTAAGACAAGCTCGAGTTTGCGGGATGAGAGTGCAAACGAAAAAGTCCAAAATTTTCGATCCTCACTCATTGGAACTCCGACAGATTAGATAATCACGGTCCCGTCGCGAACGGTGGCGATATGCGCGGGCGGTGTTCACAAGTAACAACCATGCACCCCTTCGGAGGCACTCAGATATGCCCAAGATGTTCGAAAGTCGTCTATGCTGCAGAGCAGGCGAGTCTGGTTCCTCCTATAATACTTGACCGTCATGTTCAATGACCTGATCAGGTAATGGGACCTGGCAGGAAGGTATGTGATCCGAGTGGTGTTTCGGAGACACCGATCTTACCAGCTACCATAGCTTTACCATAAAGTATGCTGAAACATTACCACATATTACCATTCCATTTCCTGATCCTTCCCTAGCCATGTCTGGCATGCACTATCTGCAACAAGCGTTTGGATTCCTATACCCTTCTTGAACACGACGAAAAGGTAAAGGCGATCATTCCAGTTGTTAATGTCACTAATATTTGACCAGCCATACTGGTAAATTATCTCCATCTCTAAATATGCTCATGCTATAAACCCTTCTAACGTTAGTAAATCATGTCATGCCAAGAATTTTGGCACGCGAGATCTCCGGCAGGCCAACCTACCCCACCACGATATTGCCTCTGAACTCGACCGACCACGCTCCACCTCTCCTTTTCGCAATCCTCTATTCACTACTCCCCCACGAGCAGCATCATTGCTGCGCAAATACGAATCGAATGATAGTCTTGTCGACGCAAACGTCACTGCGCCACGCCCGATAACTACATCCACTGACCTTTTTGACACTCCGAACGGAAATCCCTCGGAATTGTCACAAGCCAAAGACGCAGAAACTATTGATGAAATGACTCCTTCTCGCGAGCCCGCTCCAGCTCCCTTATTAGCAGGTACCCCGTCCAACACCGGCAGGCCCGGTCTCGGTGGGATCCCACGCACCATCCCGCTTACTCCTACCCGCAGTGAGGCTTACCCCGTGCAGCAGCGACACATTAACAGCAACAATGTTGAAAACATATCATCGCAGATGCTAGGGGAGGACAACATTGGTGACAATGCGTCTCTAACTACACCCGTCATTCGTACAGCCACAGGCACACGTTACGGTGCTGCACTCACCAGCAACTTGAGTGGAAACACCGGGTCTCCCAAGCGGTGGGCCGCAAGCACAAATCCCACCTGCCCGCGATGTGGCAAGAGTGTCTATTTCGCAGAGCAGGTAATGTCCAATCCACATACTTCTGTGATTAAGACCTGAGCAGAGTTTCACAGGTGAAAGCGGTGGGAAAGACATTTCATAAGAGCTGTCTGCGGTGTACCGAGTGTAACATCTCATTGGACTCGAATCGGCTCCGTGATCATGATGGTGAACCAATCTGTGTGCGCTGCTACGGCAAGGTGAGCCAAGTTGCCGTGAAATATTTACCCGGAGTTACTCAAAGATAACTTTGTGTAGTTTCATGGACCGCAGGGAGGTGGTTATGCCTTACTAGGCAAAGCCGGTAGTTGATGTTTCAATGGCTATGTGTGCCGGTTTCGACGCGTATTTATTACCGACGGACAGATGATCATCGTCATGAAATCCGTATGTATCGTACTTGATATCATGCGACGAAATCCATATGTATCGTACTTGATATTATGCGATAATTACCAACATGTTATCCGCAACTCGCCATTCCGAAGTTGCACCGTCAATGTCCAAAGGACGCTGACGTTTCAGAGTAAGAGCATTGTTTGGCTCGTTTCCATTTTTGTCATATAGGCTCACGGATGTCCGTGAGGCAGCCATAGCAACTATTTCCACATCGGACAAGTCTAAGTTAACATCGAGAACTGGATGATCGGGTACATGAAGAATGAATCGGCGAGGTTCGATGTCGAATGTGGCATGTTCTATCAGTGAGCGTGGCTATGTACCCTCGAAAGTTGACATTGGTAATGCACAAGAAAGTGGCGGGAACTTACGATATTAGGAACCGAAATCTGTATTTGGATCTTGGTTCCGTCTTTGGACCAGGACCACGTGAGAGGAGATGATGATGATGGCTCTTCAAATGTGCATGTGGAGCTGGGCTTGAGAATCCCTTTGGGTTTATTGCTGGAAAGCGTGGCAGATGGAGACAATTCCTGAATAAGCTGTTGTGTTGTGCTTGGGCCCGGCGAGCCTCCGGTAAGAAGAGACGATGGGATGTTGACTGTACGTGGTAGAAGTTTTCCCTTGGAGGCAATATTGGGCGTGCCGATCTGACGTGATAATACAAGAGAGGTCTGGGCCTCGATGCGCTGAAGGGCTAATTCTGGACCAAGTTCGAATGAATGTACTAGAGGTGGAAACGAACTTGCCTACGAGAAAGAGTCTGAACTCAGGATCAGTAATGGTGCGGGATTTGATTGACGTGTTGTAAACGCAATCAAATACGAGGGAGGGATTACCGGCTCCAAGTAGAGATCAATGAATGAAACCGCAGACGGCCAGTCTGGATATGTACCTTTGTCTTTGACCTGGGCGCCATTTGAGACGACGACCGGGACATACCAGGCATCGGGGTCAGGCTGGTCCACGTCGTGGCCGCGGATTGCAGCGCGAATGAGGAGCTCGCTGCCGGGAGGCGGACGGGGGACGTTGTGGTCCCATGCAATGTTGACGAAGACCTTGAAGCCGACGGGAATAGGGGCACCGTCGAGCGTGGCAGGCTGGACGACGGTGGACTTGATGCAGAAGCCGGCAGCAGGCTTGAGTTGAATGGTCGTGGTCATGACGGTCACGTGCCGGTGAAAAAGTTTGACACAGGAATGGAGAGGCCTGGCTATAGCCACACAGCTTCCTCTGAATTTCCAGGAGTGGTTAACCATAGGATTACCGATTACGGGCGGTAAAAAATAATGACCTCCCAGTCAGCCATAAAAACCCAGCCTCCTCAGTTCAGATTCGGTATCTCCTCCTTTTCCATCCTCACCAGGTCTATCTCATACCACAACCCCAGCTGTACCTGACGACGACGACATGGACAACGTTTCTCCCTTCCCTGACTTTGACGACCCTGAGAGGGTCCAGCAGTACATCCAGGACCGTCGTGTCATTGGTGTACGTCCTTGTCTACTCGCTATGTATTTCCTCGACTCACTCTCGCACAGTACGATCCCCTGGTCCAGCCTGCTCTTCTCCGCCATGAAATTGTCTCCACTACCAACTCACAAAAGACAATTGCTTCTGCGCGCTACAATGCTGCCCAGATACTTGCTGGCCACGACGATCGCGTTCTCGTCGTCGTCGGACCGTGCTCAATCCATTCTCCAGAGCAGGCCATAGAGTATGCCAATCTTCTCAAGTCCAAGCTTGAATCTTGGCCAAATCTTCTCATCATCATGCGCGCCTACTTGTGAGTCGACTTTTTTTTCCCATGCCTGTCCGCCGCACGCTCTGACCCGACTTTTCCAACTCTAGTGAGGTAAAAGAAATTTCCTTCTTGGTCCCGGCATCGTTCGGCAGACTGACACTTCCAATCCATGCAGAAACCTCGGACGACCGTCGGGTGGAAAGGTCTCATCAACGACCCCGACATAGATGGGTCATTCAAGATCAACAAAGGCCTGCGCATCGCCAGACAGCTTCTCTGCGATCTCACCGACTTGGGCGTTCCTGTTGGTTCGGAGCTTCTTGATACTATCTCTCCGCAATACATTGCCGACCGTAAGAATATTTTCCTATCTACATCTCCTCACGGGTTCTGACGCTTGCAACAGTCATCTCCTGGGGAGCCATCGGGGCGCGTACCACCGAGTCTCAACTCCATCGTGAACTCGCCTCTGGTATATCCTTCCCCATCGGATTCAAAAACGGCACGGACGGGAGGTAAGCTCCCCTGAAAATGCTGCATGGTCCGCCATTTTGACCCGGACACTAATCACAGCGTCACCGTCGCAATCGACGCAATGCATTCTGCATCAAACCCTCATGCGTTCATGGGTGTGACAGAACAAGGTCTCGCGGCCATCGTCAAGACGCGCGGCAACAAGGACGTGCACGTCATTCTCCGCGGAGGCACCAAGGGCCCCAACTACGCCACCGAGTTCGTGCAGGACGCTACCAAAACCATTCTCAAGAAACGCCAATGGGCCAGTATCATGGTTGACTGCAGTCGTACGTATTTCAAAACACACGCCGCCACACGGGCTCATTTGATTTCCGACACACTCATTTGATTTCCGACACAGATGGAAACTCTCAGAAGAATCACAACAATCAACCCAAGGTCGTTGACGATATCTGCGCTCAGCTCGCAACAGGCGAGAAGCACATCACCGGTGTTATGATCGAATCACACATCAATGAGGGCCGGCAGGACGTTCCCCCTGAAGGCCCGGTTGGTCTCAAGTACGGCGTCAGCATCACCGACGCGTGTGTCGATTGGGACTGCACGGTCGCAATGCTCGACAAGCTTAACGAGGTAAATTTTGAGTTTGAGAAGTAGTCAAATTTTTGGCTAACTTTCTGTCTTCAGGCTGTTGGTGCACGCCGCAAGATACTCCTTGAAACCGGTTTCAACCGCCCAGCGGCGTTCGAACGTGCCCAAGCCCAAGTTTTATCATAATTAGATTCCCCCCCCCAATATTGCATCTAAGTCTTATCTATGTCGGTGTCATGATTTGTAGCTGTAGATTGTAATGAAAAACTGGACGGAACCATCATCATCTTTTGCGTCTGTGTTCTCAAATGAGTTGCTAGTTCACGACTGGTAATCGATCTGGGGTACAAACTAAAGTAGAACACGAAAATAATTTTACTGGCAAGGTCATACCGGTAGGACACTCGGCAAGTGACTGATGATCGATAAACTATTAGACCTTTAGACAGAATTAGACATACGTGTGGGTTACAGATTCTTCCGTAGACGTTAAATATAATTTTTAGTGTGGGTTACAGATTCTTCCGTAGACGTTAAATATAATTTTTAGTGTGCCTAGGTCCGTGGTACATGTACACTTGCACTTGATATGTAAAACTCAATTAAAACTATGAATAACAACAGATTCCGCATGGAAGCGAAAAAGGTTGCGCCGCCACATTCGAACGGTCATCTCCGCGGTCAAACACCAATTTTCCAAGTATCTATGATCTCATCCAACGACCTGACACTCCACCCCGATCCAAGAGCAGTTGTCATCTTGGTACCAGCACCATGCAACACTTCCTTGATTCCCATATCAAGCGAGATGGAATCGCTGGTGCCTTCTGGTGGTACGAGTCCAATGCACTGCGCATGTGCGTCCCGCGCTAGCCCTTTCAGGATGATCAGGATTGTAGACACGGGCACTCCGTTTCGAAGAAGGTACCATGCGAGGCTGCGTGTTACATCTGGTTGGGTTTCCGTTATCGGATCCCCCCGTGCATATTGCCCAAGCACTTCGATGAATTGTGGTGTCTTTCGTATCACATCTAACTGTTGGTCCAACGCGTGAAGTGCCCCAGCGACGGTACTATCTCGGACCAAGGGCGTTCTAGGATTGTTCTCAGTGCGACCACTGAAACGCCGGTCGTAAATCTTGCTGTAGAAATCGGCAGCGAACCTGAGATCTTGGAGGCGCAGGTGAAAATAACGTGACTTTGAAGACATGGTCCGGTAGAGGAAGAGCGTGAGATGAGTCTGAAGTGTTTGAGGCTTATCTTGAAGAATACTGTCAAGTAAGGTTGCATGGCAGTAGGCCTGGAACAAGCGCTCCTCTTCTATCTCAGTTTCTCGAGAGAAATGATCTGCAAATGCCAGGAAAAGGACGTCATTTGAAAAGGAGGTAATGAACTCCCCCAGGTCTCCTGCAGGATGTATCTTTGTGTCAGTGGATTGAGGGAAGTCGAGAGTTGCACCATCTCCTGCAGATGCCCCTGAACGGACAAACAGACTTCGACTCCCTCTGGGATCCTCAGTGTAGCTCAAGAAGGCTGTTCTCCGTTTGACAAAGAGTGTTTGACTGTGAAGCAAGTTCTGTCGATGCCGTGGAAGATTTTCGGTGTCCAGATAAAACGGCCAGTAACGAGGTGTATCAACCCTTATTGACAGCAGTTTGTCAAGATCAGGTATCAGTGTCGGTGAAATAAGCTGAGTATGGCCGGTTTCTTTTCCTTCCCTCATCGTGATCTTGACCGGGAGATATACCACTTCCGTGCTATCAACGTCGCGGGCAATAAGACATCTCGGCTCGACTGCTAAAACCCAGAGATAGCGAAGGGCTTGCAGGTAAGTCTTGTTGTCGAATGATACACTATTTGTTCGAGGGAAAAAGGCCGCAACCATGCAGGCAATAGCGGCATCTGATGTCCCCAAAGTAAAACGACCACCACCCAGGAAGAGGAGGCCAATCGACATGTGTGTCATCATGTGGACACCATATTTTGACTGTTGGTTGGACATGGATTGTTGATACATACCGTACGCATAACGAAGACGCCTGAAACAAGTAATTTCCCCGGTTCCCGCCATGACCATACTTAGCGAAATAGAAATCAAGTTAAGTCCATCGCGGTAAGCCGAACGCTTGATTTTATGATCAAAGTGTGGACCTATCCATCGAATAAGCACCGAATCAACAAGTAGAACGACATTGCGATCAAGACAGACCTGCAGAATACACCAGCCTAGTAAAGAGGTCGAAGTATCTGATGATCATCATATACGCAGCTTCTCGGGCTGTACCGGCGTATTTCAGACCAACGACAAAACAACAGCCGGCCAAGATATTGTAGTAAGCGAGCTCTAAGGCGTCGTCAATAGCTTTACCCTTCCCATGAGCATCAAAAGCTTCACGGACGGTCACAGGTAACTGAGAAACGAGCCATTCGGCAGTTGGAGCAACAGCATCCCACAGGATCAATGATCGTGCAATAGTACGAATAAGCACGAAGCTAGGTTGGATGCGATTGAGAGCTATGATTGTATCTGGTATTGTTAAGATGTCCGCGATATCTTGCCGCTCCGTTCGCAGGTACATCAAACCCAGCGCAATAGTCGCAGAGGGCGACGTAAGATTTATGTCGAAAGGAGGTTGCAAGCCCTTCTGAGAGAGCATACCTACATCGCCATGGATCAAGATTGTGAGACGGGAGATAAGAGCCATGTCTACTGGAACGGAGGAGCCTTTGCCAAGCATTATCATGCCAAATGCAAGGGCTGCCGCGTAAGTATATGCCTCACGATGTTCATTGCTAAGGTCCGGTTGTACGAGATCCCTTCTGACGATTTGATTGAGACATACTTCTGCCATACGCCGATGTTTGGTCCCTAGATAAAGTAGACCAACTCCAGCGAGCCCAGCCGCTTGGGTCATAAGCGAGACGTTGAGATCCACAGTAGGAGTAGGAAGAAGAGCAGGGGTATGAACTGCCAGCAGCTTCGTGACATGTGTGTTTCCACTCCCGATGTTCGCAGCAGAAAGACCTAGAAGAACTCCAATCGATGTCAGGTCATGTTTGGGGGTCAGGTACCCAAATGTATGCCATGTTAGCATTTCCTTGAGGTGCCCAGTGAGACCTAATCCAAAAAGGAATCCGGCATGTTCTGGTGTCAATTCGGAAGGCTTGTTGAATGCAATCCACGAGCTCTCCACACCAGCAGAGAAAGGAGATATTCGCAGGCCTGCCGCCACACCATTGTGAAAATCTCCCCAGCTAAGAGATTCTGGAGATGGGGTTTTTCCGGGTTCAAGAGTGACAATGACATTCATCGGCTGTACTCGAATGCTATACTCCACTTTCGGTATGGTGTATGCCTCCCGTGTAACTGTTGGGACTGAGCCAAACGTAAACATTGCACGTCCAAAAGGTAAAGCAAGGGTACGTTCGGCCACGCGAAGCACGAGATTTTGGTGTTCTTTAGTTTGATCATGTTCGCTAGAATCTTCATGAGTGCCTTAAAATTTTGAATGAAATGGACAAAACCAACTTGAGTTCAGGACGTTCGACCCATTTGATGTTGGGGATCTTCGAGGAACACAACATGCGAGCGACTTCTTCCAAGCGACGGTCCTGGCCGAAGCGAATATCTGTGAAATCTGCAAGATCGAGTTCGACGCCTGTCACCGCTTCTACTTCTGTGCTAGCGGCAGCTCGAGCTTGCTTGACAATCTCACCAATGGTTGGACGAGGATGAGTCGGATTCTGCAAGGGTCATTGTTAAATGAGGTCGACTGATGAAATTAACAGACATACAATAAATTCTTGAACAGGTTTGTATCCGTCACTAAACAACAAATCTGGAGCATCATCTGCAGAGGCAGCGAGGTCGTTTCGTCCAATGGCGCGATAAGCAGCCAAGGGCCAGTCCCCAGGTGGCGCCAGCTGACATGTCCTGGCCGCCTCTCGAAGAGGTGCGGCAATGCCAATAGGAAGGCGGGACAAGAACTCGGGTCTGGTATTGGTTTCAACCATGAGGAACATCGCATTCTCTGCTCTCTTCTGAATTTGTGGCACGGTCTTGTCTGCAAGGCACTTGTAGATGCTGGTGAGATGCTGAAGTGCTGAAAGTGGGTCAAGTTGTCCGTAGGTGTATGCCGGTACAATGCCAAATCGAATAGCCACTTCTTGTGTATCCCATGGGACCTGCCACTCCGGATCACTTATGCGCCCATAAAGTATCGCAGAGATATCCGGGGGCCAAACGGGTAGGCGATCGTCAACAAATCCGATTTCTGACGACTTGAGTGTTAGAGGAACAGGGGAGGACAGGTGACGAGCCTATAACCAACCTGTAGTCACGGGCGATGGCCACGGTGGCGCCGCATCAGGACAGAGACGCTTCCAATAGTCCATCCATTCTGGACGCACTCTTTGAGCGACCCCACAAATAAGGGGCACCAGTCTGATCAAGGATTGATATTGGTCAATCATTAGTCGAAGATTTTCACCAAGGGCGTGTAGAGCCCAGAGAACTGGACCCATCAAAAAATGAGGTTGTCTCTTCTCTGCTGGTGATATTGCAGTGTTTTTGGGAGGAGCCATTGGAGGCATCTCAAGTCCTCTCAGCGCTGGGTCATCGGTGAATCGGTCATGAGACGGTGAGAGCCCCAGCATGGACCACGGCCTATCGTCAACTGGCCAGGCACCGTGGGGTAAAGAGAGAAAAGAAAAAAAGGTATCTGAAAAGTGTGCAAAATCGGCATCATTGGCAGTTGGACGACCACTTGCTGACCATCTTTGTAGGAACATTGCATGCAAGGCAAATATGCAGTCATACGGAAGAATCAATGAAAGGATCTGCATGCATCGAGAGACAAGAGGATCATGGGGAACGAGGTCAATGGCTACACGTTCCTTCCAACCATCCCTAAATGTCACTGTAACCGTGGAGGAATGACCGCTATGGACAGCAACAATGGGTCCATGATCGATAGACGAAGGAGTATTCGAGTCAACTTGCATACTGTTATCATCAGCGATAGATGTAGACCTCGGCAAGCAACCCAGCTGGATCGGTAATTTCTGCGTGCCATGCGTAAAAATTGCCAATTCATGGTCGGGATCGACGACGAGGAGATCCCAAACATTTTCTCTAGTTGCGCGAAGGGAGGTGACTGAGATAGCGGGGATATGGGTAAGAGGGATTGCCTTCAGGGTATTATCAGGGCTAGCAGCAAGAGAGAACAAAAACGCGCATTGGGTGTGCGGTAAACATATTGCCATGAGCGATCGCGAAGAGACGCCATCATAGCGATCATCGAATAGTGCAACCGAGATAGATCTCCATGATTCAGCACTGGAAGATTGTAATTATTGATGTACTAGACCGGGAAGATGAAAATGGAACCCACTCGTCAGTAACCAATTCCTGAGTGTACACTCGCTCCATCCAGTAGGCTGCCTTCATCCTACCATGCTCAATTGGAAGAAGACCCGGATCGCCATCGAACCTTCCACCAAGAACCATCCGATCCATAGTCACACTCAAATCGTTCCTTGTCAAGGAATTGCGTCGCCCTTTGATAGGACCAGTGACGAGAGATGCCATAGTCGTTGTTGTAGAAAGAGCAGGCGGCATACCCGGGAGCGCGGAGAAAGGTGGAAGGTCAGGAAAACTCCCAAACTGAGGTGTAGGAGACTGTTCTCTAGGGCGTAATGTAGGTGACATTTGATGTCGAATATCGCTAAACATCACAGACGACCTGCGCCTGTCCACTCCAGCCAAAGACTGTCGTTTTTTAGCCGAAACTTCCGCATGTATCTGTCCCAGAGGCACTGGGGTATCTTTTGGCTTGATATATACATAGCGCCACACTGAGAGCTGGTTTTTCTCAACGTCCACAGTGACTAACACATCGTCTTTCGATGCTGGACCACGGTGAGAGGCCCAAACAACCATCTCAGTGGGAGCGACAGATTTGAGTGGTTTTGTACAATTCTCATCTTCATCCTTGAGCGAAGGCGTCCCCTCTCCTCGAAGGCCGCCCATGATACCCGTAGTCAACCCAACAGTCCCGGCCTCAGAAAATGGACTAGTCACTGAGAAGATGGTAGGAAGTACCGCGTCGCCTGTGACCTCGGCTTCTCTGAACTCGCTAGTTTCTAACACACGCTGGATCAAGACACCGTGGGGCGACAATGGCCAGGCTTTTCGAACGATAAACGGAAGAGCAAACGTATATTCAAGACCATTCTTCAAGAATATTCTTCCAATACTCCGAAGAAAGACAAAGACTGCAGAAACACGCGTCAGTTTTCCTAGGTCTGGCACGGAGTTCTGATGGACCTGGGCAAATGGTCCAAAAGTAGGTCGTTCATTAGGGCCGGGGCGACGCATAGGAGGGTCATCCGACGAAGAATAATGACCTGAAAAATGGGATGTAGCAGGATTCGTGGATACAATCCGCTCAAGCCAGCCAATACACGCCCACTGGATAGCCTGACCCTCTTCCTCAAAGTTCCATTTCTTCCTCATCACTCCTCCTTGACTCAGTACCACTGTATGTGCATTCCACGTCAGCTCATCCACTGTCTGTGGCTCTCCTTCGTCGAGAAATGAAGCTGATTGAATTGTCGATATTGACTCTGTATCTGAGCCCCGTAGGGCAGTTCGGATCGCTTTCAACAAGTCTGATTCATGCGGCGGTGGGTTTGTCCGCGTCGTACGAGAGAGGTATTCCTGAGCTGAGGACGTTGCTAGTCCCTGTAAGGGAAAGGTGATCGGAGTGGTCATGGCTAGTGGCACATTGTCGAGAAATACAGCCGCCAGGTTCTATTACACGTCCAAGTCGTTGACGCGCCCAGTTTGTTTTTGCTTGTATCTCAAGTCGCCCTCGATAAAGCACGTAAATAATTCTTTTTATACCATTCCCAAGATTGTACAAACGAACGAGGTGTTTTTAAATACTCGAATAACCACGGAGAGTGTATCCACTATGGTACATACGTCAACCACCCAAACGCATATCTAAGTTGCTAGAGATTACCAGGCACATTCAGTAGGATAAGAGGAACTTCCAAAAAAAAAAGAAAAGAAAAAGGCACAAAATCGTCCCCAATATGCGTGTGAAGAAAATGATCACGATATCCCTTCTCCGCCTTCCAAACCCAGGGAACGCGTCTCTCTTGCCGGTATGCTTTGAAGAGGACGGTAAACCCGACGATAAACCCCGGTGAATCTTTCGTAATACAGAATGATGCAATTGGAAATTTTCAGAGACTTCAGGAACGAGTAAGTCAGCGAGAATGGCGTCATAAAAAAAGCAAACGAACAGAACCGGATCACGACGTAATAGCTTGAAGGCGGGGTACCTCTCTGGTAATCTTCTTGCCGCTCCCAATAAGATCCTGACGGTTAGGAAGTGCGAATGCCGAAAGCGATTTGCTTTCCTCGCCGTCCAAACGCCAGATGTTGCTGATGGGTAAATCATTGACCGCGTCGTCAGCGTTGCGCGCACGCGGGAAGGACACCTTGGTTGGCACATCATCATACTCGTCGAGGGAAAGATCGGCAGAGGATGAGGACGTCGGCGACAGGGAGGGTGACTTGACCATGTCCTGTAGGAACGACGGGAGCAAGGGTGCTGGCGCATGGACAGGCAAAGAATGGAAATCAGGACCCGTGGAATACAGAGGCGAGGGTTGTAGGCGCTGACGATTGCCGGTCTGGTAAATGGGACTGCTGGCACGATTATACTGAGCTCTGAGCTCATATTGCGACTGAGAACGATGGACCGGAGCATGACGAATCTGCACCGGTGGCTGCAGGGGCGATACATCGTCAAAGGCATATTTCTGTTGAGGGGGAGTCAATGACCGAGAGCGAGGCACCTGTAACGGCGCATGAGGAGCAGCCGCCTGAGCTTGAGTTTGTGCCAAGACCGATGTCAAAAGTGCAATACGTTCTGCCTGTACAGCAGCAGAGATGGAATCCCCGTTTCCTTCGGCATCTTATCAAACCAAGTCAGTGATATACTGACTAAAGAAGCAGCGAACATACAAGGTAGACACGTCTGGCAAACCTTTCTTCGCCTCCAGTTTAGATAATTGCACTTCAAGCAAACCCAATCACCCGGTTGCTGATGATCGAAACGCCGCTGTCAGTGAAGACGACAACAATGTCCAAAATTGAACATACATGAGCAATAGGTCCTCGGTTGCCGGTGTTGAGGATGGGAGGCTGCTAGTAAAGAATGGGCACATTGATATCAATCAAATCCTTGGAGACAACTTGTACGCACTGGAACCCCCACGAGATTACTAGGACGGATTTGCCCTTGTTCGGGGAAAGGTTCATTGTCTGGCCAATACATGATGCAAGGGTTGAGAGGGTCAGTGGAGATGTTCTGGACTTTGCCGCCCACAGCGAACGCCCGACCGGAAGGGGTCAATAGAGGATGAACGGACTTGACGGCCGGTGCTTGCGCAGATGATTGGTAAATAGGTTGCTGCTGCTGCTGGCGCTGAAGAGACTTGGGAGGCTGGCTATACGAGCTGTAGATTGGCTGTTGCTGGGGCAAGGCTGGCTGAGTGGGAGGATTGGGCAGAGAATTTGAGTGAGTCGGGTAAGACGCAAATCGAGGTGAAGAGATGTTGCGAGTTGTTGGATACGGCTGCTGTTGTTGTTGCTGCTGCGGTGCTCTGGGCATTGTGCCTGCGTCCGAGCGTGGACATCCACAGCCTATACAGGTCAAGTTGCGCCTGTGCAAAATCATACAGGGAAACGAGGCAGTCAGCATGATGGTTGTGAATGATGAGACAAATGGTGCGTGGTCTTGATGCGATGACGAAGACACTTACCCAAAGTTGTGTGCGGCACATTTCGGCGAGTTACATCTGTTGGAGAATTGAATTGAGTAAAAGCGGTCATGAGTCGAGTGATCGAGGCAAACGAGACATTGATGTAAAAATAGACACACGGCGCCTCGTCTCGATGTCGGGAGATTAGAACATGTCACTCACATCCAATCACCAAGTCTGAAACTGGTCCTTGGGTTGGGAGGGTTGGTTGAGAGCGTGTAATCGCCAGCACTCATCTTGGGTGAGGGATCGAACGCGCGCAGGTCAGAGCAGGATGGTGACACGCGCAAACGAGGCAAATCTGGTGCTGAAAGACGTGTTGGTGGCGGCTAGAGGTGTGCGTTTAATTGGTGGTGATGCAGGTTACATAATGCAGCATGCACTTACCGCAGGGTTCAAGACAAAACGCCGGAGTTTGTGAAAGGGCTCGAGATCGCTTTCGAGGGCGGTCGTGACAGACATGGTTGGACCTGAGAGAGCAAGGGCACTAACAGCCTGGAAGAGTAATAAGGTTAGTCATCGATGGATATAGACAAATTGAGAAAGTTTGAAATGAAGAGTAAGGGAGACAAAATGAAAGGCAGCATGGACCAGGGCAACGTGGACGTGGACACCGTGGGCGAACGTCTCCGTGAACTGCGTGGGCGTAAACTCTGATTCCACGAACGCGCAGGTCCTCTGCTCTGATCACGGCACGTGACACGTCTAACCGAGAGTGAACTGCAGCATACCTCTTCATGTGTCCTAAATACTGCCCAGATGCTGTCCGGGCGGCATCCAGGATAGTTCTCGCTGGTGGTCCACAGCGAGATGGGCTGCGGGCGTTGTCCACGGAGATACTGACGACACGATAGTAAGTATTACGGTCTGCGGCGGTGGAACAAAGCATCATCGACGTACGCTTTGCGGGAGAAACAAGGCGGATAAGAATGACTCTGCAATACGTGGCAGATTGTACAACTGATGGCGAAACGCGTTAGACATGGACAGATGACAGGATGCGGGCAATGGGACATACGCGCACAACACGCGAACGAGTGGTAAGAAATGCTTCGTACGGGGACGACAAGTACTCAGAGTCACTGCTTGGCGAGGACGAGGGCGACAAGTCGGGGACGAGGGGCCTGGGGGCGAAAGTGTCGATGACAGTGGGACGGTCGAGTGATGGCATGGAAGAGGGAGAATGGGAGGAAATGGTGAGAGAGTCAAGATTTGAAGGAAGAACAAGCTGAACATTCATGGGAGGACGAGCAATGTTCTTATGAGAGGAAGCAGACATGAATGGTGGGCCAAACTTTGGGAGATCGTCGGTGGTTCTTGATAAATAACGACGTGGACGTTGCGGGAGTGGGCAAGGAAGACGATCGTCGCGGGACGCTGGACGGTATTTTTGCATTCAATTGAACGAGATCGGAAGGATGATCGGCTTATACTGTACTAGCGCGCGCTCCCGTCTCATTTGTTGCTCTGTGCCTGTTGTTATGCCCCCGGTGGATCCTGATCTCCCCGACGCGTTAATGCCACTTCCACAGCTGCACACGGAACCGAGCAGCTATACAATTTATCCCACTTGTTTCACCACGTCTGCGACTCTCCCCGTCCGTCTCACCTCGGCGACACAAGTATACCCTAGAGTCAAAACCCTAATTTATTGTCCCCGAACGTCATAATGATTGAGAACCTTGGACCATCCGCATCAACGCTGATTTCTGTCATCGTTCTGACTGACAGCCCTGCATTTGCTGTATTTGGTTGTCGAAGCAACAGGAAGAGCAACTAGGAGCAGTCATGCACGCACAGAATCTCACACCTTCGATCTCAGCGAACTTCCCAATCGGTTTGATCTCACCAAGTAGCAAACTGGTAGTCTCTCAAGCCAGGGTTCATGAGAACATACGCGCCGCCGCGAGGCTACTTCTGAGCTTGTTTCCAACGTTAGAGTGCGCAAGACACTCCGAACCTTCACGACAATTTCGATCATGACCAATATCGTCGGCACGTTGGCGTGGCAAAAGACATTAATTCAATACTGAGGCGGCTCAACGGGAGACAAAGGCGAGACATTCGCTCTATCTGTCTTGGCTGCAATTCCAAGAAACAGGGTAGTTGTCGACGTAGGAAAGAGCATTATTAACCGGACTGACTAACTGGGCACACGACCATTGCAATGCACCTTACCCCGCACAGCTTTTTCTCTCGCTTAGCTACTACAATTTGACAGCTGCGGACGGCAGGGAATTAGGCAAGCATCAGGGAAACGGAAACAATCCCCATCTGTCCAGCCCTGAAATCGGAAAAAGCGCAGAAGGGCTTGGTAAAATTGATCCAGAGATATGGGAGAACATAAACGATGAGCACTTTAGAGTTCACGATACATCGTGTCACCGTAGAATTCTGTACTGTTGTGGAATGGCTTAGGCCTCAAGCTTCGACTCAGACCGCCAGCGTCCGAAATTTAAATACGGTCATTTCGTTTTTTGCCGCCAGAATGGACCACATTGAATATTGAGGTCCAGCGAAAGCAATGCCCATAATAGAGACCTACCCGAGCCCTTTCACGGTGTCACCGACTCGGAACCAAGTCAACCGTCAAGTGATTTCAATGACAGGCAAATGTCTTCCGAACGACCCCCACCTATTTCCATGTTGTGGCTCAGCGAGAATCAATTAATGCCAGTGACGGCGAAGACCGAAAACAGACCCTCTGGTCTAATGGTCAGTACTCAGCGCATTCTAACGGCCCTTATATATCCCTTCAATGACGTTGTATCTCCGTAACTTGGTGAACACTTGGTGTCTGAGTTCAACCCACGGGAATTCGGCACGGTTTTGGTTATGTAATGTGGGGAATCAGCTTCATGCGCCCCACACCATCATATGGGACAAAACCCTCTCCCCATTCGTATACCATTTTCCCCCTATCGATCGTATGACCATGGTAATTTGGCCAAGTATATCTCCCCAATCAGCTTCACAGCCTTCACTAGCAGTACATGGATACCAAAGATACCCGAACCGTGGCGCGGGGGCTACGAGGGCTTTGGATTTTCCTATGTGCTCCCAAAACCAATGGGTCAGTAGGAGACACGATACATCTTGTCGGTCCGGTTCCGTGATCCACTGCAATAAGAATCTGTGTATGAGTCCAAGAAAGAAGAATTCTGACCCACCAGAGTCCGTCACAACGGCAAATGTGAATGTCCCTAGGGGGTAGAGCAGGGAGCGAGATGTGGCGGTTGTATATTAGAAGGGCAGATGCCTGAGTTTCATTCGCTTCTTTCCTGACACATGGCGGGATGGAGGTGACTATGAACTGCTCCTAGAAAGTTGGTGTTCAGTGTCCGAAGAGACATTATTTTTCCAAAATCAGCAAGAGATCCTGAGCTCTGAACGTTGAACCTTGAGCGTTGAACCATACTTAACATGGACAAGACTCGGACGTAGTTATCCAAAGGACAGCGGCACACCATGCATCACGTCCGAATCTAGCTACCTCCGAATGTCATACATACAGCACTATTCGAAGTCAACAGCCCTTATAGATGATAGATCAACAATGCAAACTCGGCCGAAAGTGAAAACCACACCATCGCTACGTGATCCTATTGAAGACAAGTTCGAAATCTTTATAAGAACATGATAATGTACCATTACATTAAACTCGGTTAAAATTTTATGCATTAGAAAGGGTCACGCCGTAGCCACCACGCTCGCCTTCACAGCATTGAGATTGCCATACAATGCTTCTCCAAGCGCATCCCCTTCTAATTTTACCACCAACCCATGCTCCGCCAAATATTTCACATAACGCCTCCAAGAAGCAGCACCCCTTTCCTGCCCTTCTTGGTCTTGGCCTTTAGGAGCCGAAATACTTGCCAACACTTCCTTCCTCTTTTCTGACGACGTTCGCTTGCCCCTTTCCAAGGTCGTCAAGTTGCCGACCACGAACAGCCCTCTTCTCGCACGCGTAAGGCCAACATTGAGTCGCCTCCGGTCCGCTAGGAAACCAATGTAACCACCCTGATTATTTCGCACCGTCGAAAAAATGATGACATCCTTCTCGCGACCTTCAAACCCATCCACCGTCTTGATTTCAACATTGGCGAGCTGCATCGCACGGTGGTCACCCAGAACATCATGGAACCGTTGCTTGTACTGGGCGTCACGATTGAAAAGCCGGGTAAGGAGTGATATCTGCGCAACGTATGGCGCGATGATACCAATGTCGCGTCCCATAAGCTGCTGTGGGAATGTTATATACAAAGAATCACAGTGATCTAGAGATAAACACGCACGGGATTGTTAAGAAGAAGATCCTCAACTATACTAGCGACAATATGTGCTTCGTTATGATTGACACGACTACGTTCCTTCATGGATTCTGCGCCTGAATGGTCGATGAAAATGACTGATGGTCGGTTACCTGTCGCGTCTCCCCTTAGGTGCTGAGAGGTCGGGGGAGATAAGCCCTCATGAGCGTTGCCGACCGCATCGACGGTGCCATCCTGAAGGGCATAATCATAGAATTCCGAAGACGGAAAACGGGAGATGGCGGGGTGCATCCGGTATTGCGTATCCAGCATGATAGAAGGCACCACTAAGGGAAACAATCATAAACATGATACCATTGAAAGATCGAGAAGAACAATAGAACATACCCCCCTCCTGCGTCAGACGCTCGAAGAGACTAAGGCCTAGACCTAGCGCTTGAGCCTCAGGACTCGTGATCACAGGTGGCAGTTGCTTATGATCCCCAATGAGGGCAACTTGACGAGACTTGAAGTCGAAGCCGTTAGTCAATTCCCTATGGAACGTTTCAAGAAGGAAACGTACTCCTTTCATGATTGGAATCAAGGAAGCAGGTTCCGTTGACATCGATGCCTCGTCCAGGAACACAACAGGAAAGTCAATTACTTTTAATGCCATGCAAGCAGAAGTGATACACGTCGTGCAGATCTACACGTGCTCCATTGAGTCCCAAAAGATCAAAGTTCAAGCCAAGACAGCAACTGACCACATCCGCGTCTGAGAGGACATCCCTCAACATTTCTTGACTCAACGCATACTTCTTTGACTTGAGCGCCTGTAGATTTGCTTCCATAGCTAGGAGCCCTCGTGTCATGTTCTCCGCCTTCTGTAGCACTCGAGGGCCGGTCTGCCGTCTTGTTGCGACAAGCCGTTCCCTCAAATCCTCGATCCTACGAACGAGGCCCTCGATGGAGTTGACGAGCCCCTGGAGTAGAGGAGCGGATGGGTGCTCGGACAATTTGTGGTCGAGAGTATACTGAGTAATCGACGAGCGTACATTGCTGCCAGATCCGACGCGCAGAGCTTTGACACCAGAATGGACCAATCCTTCCACAAGGTTGTCTACTGCGACGTTTGTATATGTACAGACTAAGATCGGATGCGGGACTTGAAAATGAACCTGGAGACTAGAACTTCAAAATGATATTAACATACGAATCAGAAGTCAGTTGCACCTTAAGCAATTTGACAGCTTCAATGATGGTTTTCGTCTTTCCAGTTCCAGGTGGCTAAGATTGAAAGGAGGACGTGAGGACACAGTGACGAACTCTGACAAAACCACAACCTACACCTTGTATAAGACTTATTCTCTGGCCAATCATCGTCGCTACTGCTCTCAGCTGCGTCGAATTCAGCCCGGTCAGGACTGGATCACCCTCTATGACGACAGGGTTTCGTTCTGCATAACGCCTGGCCCAACTTTGTATTCGTATATCATCTTTGAAAGCACCAAATTGGTCCGATCGAGGTGTCCCTCTCCAAGGATGCTCGAGCTTTTGATGGGGTAGATATGCAACCTCATCCGCCGCTTGCAGTCCAACATGAGCAGACCCTTCCTCTTCCAAGGATTCAAACGTTCTTAGCAGCACGTCACGAAGGTGTGTTCCAACCAATATAGGTTGAGGGTCTGCATGACTCGCCTCCTCGTAATCGGTGGGATCATGGCGTAGGTGCGACACAGCTTCACGAAGGCGTTCATAAATAATGCTGGAATGACCAACGTCCAGTCGCCATTCCCCTTGATCTATATCATCAAGCATGTCTGAAAAAGAAACCTTAACCTGAGAAGGGGTTGCAGATACGACGGAACCCTTAATCAACCTATCGCCCTCGCGGACAGGATCGATGCGCGATATCAGCACTTGAGTGCCTTTCCTGCATAAATCATGATAAAAATCCAAGAGCATTGGAAAGCGACATACTCGAATTTATGGTCTGGAAGAGCTAGGCCCGGACCAAGTGCAAATGATGCTATTGGACGACCAAACTGGTTCTCTTGTAGCCAATACGCTGATAGATTCGTGATACAATAGCCCTCTTCCTTCAAGCGATCTAAACTCCAAGTTGAAAGGCGCTCTTTCAAACTTGCCTCAGCTTCTTCTTGCTCGGCGGCGAGAAGTCTCAAAAAACTGGCGCTCCGTGAGCCTTAGGAATTTTGGAAAAGTAAGTATCTCACCGCTTCTCATAGTTGTTTACTGCGTTGTAGAAAGGATCACTCGGGGTGAGGACTACAGCGTTGGGCTGTTTTCTTCTAGTATACTTTTTCTTTCGTGCTTGTGTTCCAGATGTTGGTGGTTTAGGCATCCTGGAATGAGCACGAGAACGCCAATCAAAGCGTCCTTTCCTTATTTCTAGGTCGAAAGGAGGTTGTTGGACACTGGAAGACGACTCGAGTAGGTCTTCCTGCAGCCATTCTTCTTCAGCTGCCGTGAGCGTTCCAGTTTTTGGTAGGGCCGGAGCATGAGATAACGGATAGAAACTCGCACTTGTGTACAGTGCTTCTGTCTCATCGTCAATCGCGTGTTGAGCGGATGCAGAGAATGAACGTTTGGTCTGAGTTGGGCAGGCCGACGCGAGAAAAAAATTACGGATAACTAGATATCTCGAAGACGAGGAAAGCCTCGGCAATAAATCCGCTGACTTCGTTGCATTTCTGGCAACGAGTCTGGAAGTAGTCTTTGGAAAAAAGGCCAGGTCGAAGATAATGAGGGTTGCTGCCCCTCGAACTTCGGAGAGAAAATTCTGGACATATGACTATGTACGGCTACTTGTCACAATGGTAACGTGATCAGTAATGCTTCTGTTACAGGCCACGCAGCTTACAGTTCACACTCTGTAATACAAAACCAATGAATAGTCTGTCTACAAAGTATGAAGTAAGGCACTGCCTTACATGAGTATATAATTGATATTTATAGGTAGCATCAGGTGATGCTACCATGAGAATGTTCTACTATACTAATTGTGGTAAGTAAAGTAAGTGTAACAGGGGGGTCCATTACATACCCCCCTCATGAATCCATCCACAGATTCACTTCAAGTATGTGCATTATAATACAAAGTAATAAGGGGTGGGATATGGCATCTGTCAGGTTCCACTGACCATGGGGGCTCAGCTGCACTGGGTAAGTCCCTTACTAGGTGGACACAACATCTATACTCATGATCCCAGGCTCCAGTGAGCTCTGGAAGAGTGAAACAGAGTGGGCAAAGGTTAGAACGGTGGTCTGGGGAAGTCCAGGGTACTCCAGTAGGCTATATGGAGGAGTAGGAGTGATGGATGAGTAGGGAACAAGTACAATACAGGGCTCTGGAGTTAAATACCAAGAGCTAGGGGTCAACTTGGGCAAGTCCAAGTTAAGAGTACAGAGAGGTTTTGAAGGTTCCAGGGTGTGATAGACTTTAATGGGGGGATGAAAATAGAGGTGGGGTTATTTGGGGAAGTCAAAAGGCAAGAAACTGAGGGAAACAAGATGAGATGAGACTTAGGGGATAGACAAGAGATGGAGACAAGAATGGAAATTGATAAGATAGAGACTGATAAGATTGAGACAGATGAGATCAGAAACAATAAGATTGGATGAGATGATATGAAGCAATGAGACAGAGACACAAGAGACAGAACAGACATGAGAATGTAGGTAATATCAAGACTACTATCACTAGTACTACTCTACAGTTTAAGTACCTATGGGGGAACTCATCTGGGACCACAGGTCTAAGGTTGGACCATGCAGGCAGGTCTCAGGTATGATTCTTTGGGGCATCCTGAGACTGACCAGCTGGGTTGGGTGTTGGTAGTATCTTGATGTGTAACTGTGATGTGCACTGGGGAGAGCAGGGGTTGCCAGAGCAGGTGCTGAGGGTAGGGGGGGTTGTAGGAGTTAGGGGGTGGAGGGAAGATGCTCTGGCCTTGCTGGGCTTGGTTGGGTGGAGTCTGAAGGTGAGGCAGGGTCTGGGGATGGGTTGTGACATCACCCTCCCTTCAGCATTGAGACTCTTCAAGGTGTGGGGAGATCTCCAGCAGCTGGCAGTGGCATGGGAATTGAAGACAAAGGGTGATGGCTTTCCAACTAGAAGCTCCCCAGGAGAAAATAAAAGGGGCCAGGACATGTCCAGCATATCATAGTTACCTTTTCATGGCCCCACCCACTATGTCCATTTTGTCTTTGTCATCTCCAACCCCCCCTCCATCTGACAGGAATGCTGTTAATGTCTGGGCAGCATATGAGGAATGCTGAGCCAAATACAACCAGTGACAGGATTGGTGTTGGGTGGATGCCATATACTGTTATCATAAGTGTTCTGTCCTGGAGATGAAGCCTACTGATCTTCCACATAGAGTTATCCCTCATAGTGGCCAGGTCTTCTGGAGGCCCTTCTCTTCCTGGGGGTCTGGAACTGCCCACTTGGCTGGTCTCTGATTCAGCAAGTTGACCCCTCAGGTCAGTGCTGGAGCTGGGGGAGGTACAGGTTGTCCCAGAGGCCCAGCAAATAAGGCAGGGGGACATTACAGTAGAGCAGTTTGCAGAGGCAGTGGGGCAGATCCAGGGGCCCCCCACCCTAGCATGGTGTCAGGCAGAAGCCCCAGTAAGTTGTTATTCCTATGGTCACTCATATGCCCTTGGCTTACCAATGGTGCAGTGCATAACTTGTGCTTGTTGTGGGGAGGCATGTGAATTTGAGGAGCTGGTGGTGGGGTTCTGCTGCAATTCTTCAGTGTGCCTGCTGTGTTATGCAAGACATGAGAAATGTTCCATCTCCTGAGAGTGGTGGGTGGTCAGCAGAGCAGCAGAGCAGGGGTGGGAATAGGAGTGGACCTTGGAGCAGTTGGGGGAGAGTTGCAGGGGTTGAGTATCTGGAGGCATGTCACAGCCTGGGTGTTCCATGCATGGGGGAGGGTGTGGAGGGGGAGGGGCAACCCCAGGGGAAGATAGGGCTGCCATGGGATGGGCACAGGGAGAGGGCCCTGCCCTCTAGAGATAAGGAGAAGTGCCAGGCATCCTCCCCACCAGAGGTGGGGCTGAGCAAGAGGCCCTGGGGAGAGGTGACAATGGCTGGCTCCCCCAGACCCCATATGTACTCACTGGCATTGTGTAAGGGTGACCTCTGGAGGCTGTGGCTAAGTCACACAACTGGCAGAGGGAGATCCAAAGTCTATTCAGTACTGTACAAGGGTATATGAACATAACTACTCACCTGGCGGAGGGAGATCCAAAGAGAACAAGTCTAAGGAGCTCCCTGGCCAGGTGTGACACTTCAGGAAAACTTCTAACCCTAACCCCAAGGTGCAAACTCTGGAAATTGCCATAACTCCAGAGATTGTATTGAAAATGGAAATCCATTGTAAATGGCCTTGATCTCTGGACTCATGGCACATGACCATGTGAAAATATAACCAAAAGGTAGCCATGGGTTGAAAGTATTTGTCACCAGAAGATGGGAGGATGGAAATGAAAGATGGGCTTGGAACAAAGGAAACAAACTAGGGGGTCCAGTATGGGCAGTCCCCTGACATCACCCCCCCTC
>JAGGAV010007919.1:0-30419 GCA_017657295.1 Termitomyces sp. DKA64 | reverse complement strand
TGGGAGGATGGCAATGAAAGATGGGCTTGGAACAAAGGAAACAAACTAGGGGGTCCAGTATGGGCAGTCCCCTGACAGATTCTAACAGTTGGTAGTGAAGAGTTAATAAAAAAAATCACAGTGACAGCAACAATAATGTAGCATAGGCCAAAATAAATGTATAGAATGATGACAATAATGTATAAGCTTTAACCAATAGAATTTGACTTTGGCCACCAGATTTGGCAGTAAAAACACTTAGGCAAAAAGCACAATACAAGTTTGGCAAGCTATTTATAACTCTTCAGGTTATTGGCTGTCTGATAGAAATCTCTGTTCTTTGTATTGTATGTTACATGAAGTATATATACTCCAAGAAAAATATTTGTAAGTAAGGGGTAATTGCAAGTTTCAGCTATTTGTCAGACCAACAGGCAAGACCATACTAACAATAAAAATCAACATAGACCAAAAAAAGTAAGGGTTCACAGATTGTGACAGAGAACAAGAAAAAAGGTCACATGTATCACAATCTGTCCCCAGACTCCTGGGCCTCATTCCAAACCTCAGATTGCATGCCAACTAACCCCAACAGCCCTGGAGCATATTCCAACCCTCCATAAGCCCCTATAACCAACCCCCACCCCCAGCACTCACCACAGCAGACCCTGATGCTTCTCCAGCAGACTCCAACACTTCTCTGGCAAACCCTAGTACTTCCTCTAGTAAGCCCTGTCTCTTTCCCAACCTTGACCAAAGACCCAGGTAGCCTTAATACCTTCTCTTGCCCCCTGGCTGGCATCATATATCACAGATCTGTATCAAAGCATCACTGCACCCTGCCCCCAAGACTTGGAACATTCCCTGCACCTAAACAATGATAACTGACACCCATGCAGCCCTGAAGAGCTTAGACCTTTAGATCTGTGGCCTGGAGAGGGTTACCTGTCAGTATTTAGGTTGTAGAGTAATATCAGCTACAGTAGTCTTGATATTACCTACAATTGTATCCCAGTTTCATCTTGTGTCCTGATTCTTGTGTCTCTTCATATCTTTTTTAATTCTATCTTGCTTTGTTCTTGTCTCATCTCATGCCTCTCTTTTTCCTGGTTCACCCTCTCAGTTTCCTGGTTTATTCTCATGTCTCCCAGTTTATTCTCACATCTTTTGGTTCTTCAAAATCTCATCTGCTCTGTTACCTTCTTGGACTCCATTCCAAAGTTCCCTGAGGTCCAATCATTTCCATGCTTGATCATTCCCCAGTCATGGTCCCACTCCCTTCAGTTGTGTGACTCCTGTCAACCCCACTTCCTTGATAGCTGTCAGGGAACCTGAGCAAGTCAGACCCCATTCTTGTTTTTCTTGTTATGAGCTGTCCTTGCATCTCCACCCTTCCATCTTTTAAGGACAAGTACATTCAAACCAGAGCTATCCAACAGTATGACTTTGGAGTGGCTATGCCCCAAGAGGCTGGAGATTGAGGCCAATTAAGATGAACTTCCACTTTTGGGATTGGACTCTGGACTTAGTGTTATGTAGTATTTTTATTAGAAGCTCTAGAGTCAATTTTCTGAACACTGGCATTGGGAATCCTCAGACTTGTTCTCTTTGGATCTCCCTCTGCCAGGTGAGTAGTTAGACCTCTAGAACTTCTCATAGGCATTGAATATACCTTGGAATTACCTCTGCCAGTTGTGTGACTTAGCCACAGCCTCCAGAGGTCACCCTTACAATAGCTGCCCCCAGAACTCCATCCCTTGTGGCCCAGCACTTGCTATCCCCACACACATACCTTAGACATCTGCATAGCTTCCCAATCTTCTTCTGTTTACTTCTCCACCTCTGTCTTGATACTTCCCAACTCCCAGAGTTCACCCAGAGTACTTGTAGGTGCATGTAGTTGTTGTGTCCACCTGGGTCTAAGCCCCTGTGGTCAGCAAAGCCTGGCAACATAATTGTCACATAAAAAAAATCAAAAATAGGAAGATGTCCTCACCAGAATACTATCTAAGTGTAAAGAGGATTGAACCCCACCACCACTATAGCATAACCAATGCTGCCACTAAGCATGCACTTTACCACCTGTGCATTGGTCCCTTGTCTAAATATATTGGTTCCTTGATGTCATGATTATGCCCATAGCCATTGCTGAAGCTCATCACTATTTTGGACATTGTTTTATGGAAGATGTCAAACTTAACATTTGAAGGGGATAAATTGTGAGAGGTCTGAGGGTATGCTAGCTATTTACTTACTTCATATCTCATTAACCACTCTATACCTGTAGACTGACTGTTGTTAAATGTGTATTTATTTATTGTCTCCTCTGAATGAATGAAAATAAACTATGAGTGATGAATCTATTATGCATATATGCCAACAGTACAATTCTTCCAGACTCAAGAATACAGTAAACTCAAGTAGACAGTCTGTGTCATGTTAAGTTGAAGTTAATCAATGAGCAGCTTCTTTCTTAGTTGTAGCCAAAGTTAAAATGCCAGTTTGCCAAGTTTGTCAGAATTTGATGTCAGTGGGGGAGAGCAAGGGAACTTGGCATCAATGGACATCCCACAATGCGTCAACACATTCTTCATCATCAGTTGTTCACGTGTTCTCCACTTTCAGAGCCGCAATCTCCCCAAGATTACACATCCATTATGGACCACTGATGTTTGCAGATCCATACTTTAATCTTCATTCTATGCCCCTGAAAAAGTTGACTCGAATGGAAATAAACTCGTCCTCTGTAATACTCTGTAATAATTGATGCCTCGAATACATCAAACATGGCAGAGATAGTATGACAAACACTCCTCACCAAACAGGCCAGAAGTATAAAGCTAAATGGGCAGGTATGCTTTAATACCAACTAATATTCCATTGGTTACTCATCTACAGAATTGCTGGTAATCAGATCAAGTCCTCAATATCAATTCTTCGGCACAGATGCACCCCAGCTTCCCCGAAATGCCCAGGCGTCACCTACGAATCATCTCTCATATTCATGGTTGTCATGGCGACCCTCGTTCATCTCGGCATCAAGGAATACAGTTCCCACATCCTCATATTGTACCTTTCTCCTTTCCGCTTCTTGAGCAGCCCGTACCTTCTATAAAATTGCAGAAGGTCAATATAACTTACCAGTGCCTATAGTCAAACTATAGTCGTTGTAATTGCTCGATAATCACTCCTCTCAAGCGAAGCTTTTCTGACCTTCAATATTGATGGATAGCTGGAAATCTGCCGCAACCAAATTGGGAGAGAAACTCAGATCCGACAACCCTTTAGCTTGAGGTCGTCATGTCAATCATCACCTATTAGTAAAAACAAATATCCACTGTAACGATCTCCCACAGAATTCAAACTACCCCTTATCAAGGCACTGCCAGGAATCGAACCTGGGTTTCGAGAACCCTTCAATTCAGAATCTCGAGTGATAACCGCTACACTACAGCGCCCTCGATGGTCAAGGCTCGCCAAGAGACCAGCAGCGACTATCTGCAACCATGAAGACGGGAGGAGGCTTTGCAAGTAAGTCCCTTGAAGGAATCGTTGAATGAGGGAGTCCCTCCAATACAAACGTTACCGCGCTCTACGAGGAATCGCTGTCGTGGAAGGTCCCCGAAGGTGTGCGGTTTACGTGATCGACGCAACCTTTCAAGGCCCCTCATAAATAATCAAACTCCGAGTCGAAGAAAAAGGGACCAACACATATATACGAATGCCGAACAAGACACACATTGGACGTGACGACCTGCAGGGCCAATGGCTAAACAATACATGATGAGGGGCCCGAGCCAGTGAGAGTGAATGTACAAAGTTCACCTAACACTGGTGAAAACCCCGGCTTTTCAACTTCATAGTAAACTGGCGTGGCGCATGGATGTAACTCAAAGTCCGGGGCTTTTCATTAGGTTTAATCTATGTATATATCAGAGAATTTCAAAGGACCCCTCCGCGTAAGTCGTCTGTTACGAATTCAAAGTAAAGCCAAAGTAATCGGTACCGTCTGTGCTTGCAACCGGGTCTCAACAATTGGATTTTCTCCGACTCCCGGCGTGACCAAAGCATAAATAATGCCGAGCAATTAATTCAAATGTTTGTAACCTCGTCGCCTCAGCACGTTCCGTTCTGTGTTTATTGGAATATTTTTCGAGTGTCGTTGATACCTCTCGACTAAATGATCTCTTTTGTCAAATTCTCCGCCCGGAGGTACTGCGCTGGTAACGGTCATAGAGGAGGGCTTGAACAAGGATGCAACTTCAGCCACTCGTCTTTTAAGGATCTTCGCCAGATAACGATGTTTCCCCTGATCGGACGTAGCATGTATTTCTTCACCGGGGTTGACTAGTAAGATGTCAAACGGGACACAAGGCTTCATGCGGGCCAGAGCAACGACCATACCCATTGTACGTGCGTCGTGGGGGGATACTTAGAATCCGTAAACTGAAAGAAGGAGCTAATGACTATGAGTGCGACAATGTTTCTGAAATCACGAGGAAAGAAAGACGTCACCACAACAAAAATGACTCAACGAGTGGCGCACGAAGTTTCAAAATACGGAGACCAACGTGGGAGAGAATGGAACAACATAATACGATATTAAAGGTTCGTTGATCTTGTGTATGAACGTGGAACTAGCTTACTGTGATGACTTCGTGCACGTCAACACTTCTGAAAGAATAAGCTGTCCGTATGAGCGGACCATGGTAAAAGGAGTACCTTACTGAGACAATATTTCGCCATGACTACGTATCATCAGATTCTGTATTACAAGTATGTAATAGGAAGCCCAGGCACGAGGTCAAATGAGGTAAAACTCAGGTTGCTCTATGCAGGTATCAGTATTTCAGTATTCACGGCAGTCTGACGAACGGCATTCGCATACACGGTCTCTTGACGTTCCTCTCCTTCGCGACCTTCTCCACCATCGCCCTAGTCAATACGACCGTCCCCGTTTGATCACCATCCTCTCCACCATCTTCCTCCGACCCTATTCGCATAACTAAAAGTCCAACCTCATTTAACGCAAACGCCGCGTCGTCGACACGGAGATTTGTCGCTCGAGCAATATCAGCAAGCTTGCAGCTGATCATCACATGCGTCGCTGCACTCCCATCCTCGCTGTGCTCTGTCACAAGTGGACGATGTGTCGAGAATATCGGGTCTAACGATCTCTATAAATTATCGGTACAGACAACTGAAGACAGAAGACACACCATCACACAAGAAGGGTACTTCATCTTGATCGACATTTGCATCTTCCACCTCGCCAGCCCACCCCTTGAGTTTGTTCTTTTTCTTTTTCGGCGCGGTACTCCCATTTGCATTTCCATTCGTATTGGCAGCCCCATTACCGTTATTGCTGCCGTTACCGTTACCACCGCCATTCCTGTTGCCCGTAGAGCTTGCCACCCCACTTCCACTATCATCTGACTCGCTAGACGCTGAACGTTGTAAGCCGGGAAACTGGCCGAGATGAGTGATGCGCAAGGTGTTAGAAGGAAGGGCTGATAGTACATGTCTGACAGCTGGGAGGTTAGCATTAAAACTTGAAGACGAGGAAGCCAACATACCTGAAGAAACGTATAAGGGTTGAAACCCAGTAGGCAAGATAGCTTCTCAGTCCAAGGTCGGAGAGTGGGCGTTCGGGTGTGCCGATTTTTCCCACACGGCGCGAAAGTTCATAGCCTATCCCAGAGTAAATGAGAAGAGTCCACGGAGAGTTTGGAGAAATCCCGGACTTACTGAACTCGATCATTAGCATCCCATAACCTTTGCGCTGGTACGGCGGAAGAGTCATGATAGTCGCAAGATTATAGTCATCGTAAGAGTTCTTCTCCTATTCTCTGGATATGAGGAACCAATAGAAAGCAAGATGTCCAGGGCGTGCCTTGGAAAAGTACCCCAACATATGATCCTGTTTCGTCGTACTTTCCGTCAGAATGTAAAATAGGACTATGGCACATTAAGACGGGGAATGATACAACTAGGAGGCAGCGAGAGCGCACAATTATCCAAATCGAAGAAGAGTGTTTTCACGTCGATGAACAATTTTCCAAACAGAGCAAGATTCTGACAATACAACTACAAAATACTGAACGTCAGATACAAGCGGAAAGCTAGAAGAAACCTCCACACCTTCTGTTGTGCCCCGTCAACCTCCCAAATCGAGTGTGCTCCTCGCTGATACACCCTCCTCCCAGGCGGATAGTCCACTGTGCAAAACCTCGTATGATTCTCATACAAAGCCCACTCCGACATGTACTTGAAGCACTGCTGGCAAACCCAAAGCTGTGCTTTCTCCGTTCCCGGTCCTGTTGCTCCACGCAACAGTCCTCCCGCAAGCAGATCCGACGTACGCCCATGCGAGCGTGCAGTGGCTTTCGTCACGCCGGGAATCTTGGGGACCGCGTCAGACGAGGCAGGGTCATCAATCTCGGTTTCCGTGAGAGGGTAAGGAGAGAAATACCTAGATTGGACATAAACCGAGGGATTTTCAGGGATACGAGAAGAGACATTAATCAGGACAGTACCCACCAAGGCTTGACCTGCCACTCCCCAAAATACACATACTCAAAATTTCTATTCGCTGTTATCTGCTTGTGTTGGTGTATATCATACTCTTCCTCCGTCATAACCATCTCCCTCGGCGTCGACGTTCGCACCTCTTGCTCAAGTGGAAGCATTTGTCCAGGCGCCGTTGAGGCAGACGCGGTCTGGTGTTGCGGCTGCTGCAGTTGTACATTTCGAGGTGGACGGCCACGTTTACGCTTCATACTTGTCGCGCTTTTTGGTGACGATATATTCCCATCAATCACCATGTCTTGCGCGTCTCTAGTCGTTGACGTCGAGGCACTCAAGTTTCCCGCGACACCTGGTCCAACAAGCAACCGGGGTCCCACACTGACACTCTTCCCGGTTGCTAGAGAGAACACTCCAAATTGCGGTTGTCGATTTGTCGTTGAAGGCCCTGCTGGGTTCGAATGAAAAGTGGGGTCCAAGCTCGCACGAAAAGGTGGGGGACTTTGGGTGGGGATGAAACACCGTTCTTCAGCCACCCACTCGTCTAGTCTTTTATCGGCACCAACGTAGTGAACGTAGACTTCTCTGTCCCGGCGCTGGAGAATGTGAGCCGGGCCTATCAAATCCGGAGGAATAGGCGGCCTCGTGTTAGATACGCGAGGACCGAGGCCGAAACATACTCACGCGGCTCGCCGCCGTTGAGCGCGGCGACCGAGTAGACTGTGTGATCGGGCAGGGCGACAAGATGCATTGCCATGAGGCATAAACAAGAGGAAGCGGGCTGGAACGTTTCAGTCAGCGCGCCACATGGGAAACTTCCAAATCAGCTCAATTTTGATTATAAGAACGCGGCTTGGCTGCTCAGCACTCAATGCTCAGCCGTTCAATATACAATGTCAGCTGAGCGCTGGTATTCGAAGAAAATGAGGATGTCCACGTTTGGACGGTTGAATCTGAATCTAAACAATCAAGCTGAGAAGACGTCAACTTCGCAAGCTTGTGTAGATCATGTTCATTACAAAGATGAATGTTTGTCATTTCTGGCATATCGTATGCTGCATAACATAGAGGTAGCCCCGAGGCGTATATGGTGAGCCCGCCGGTTTTCAAAGTATGAGTCATGGATGTCATTGTAAGATAAAAGGTAACTAGACAGCGCGAAGAGTAAGCAGCGGCAATTTACTCCTGGACAGCAGCCTCGTTTTCGACGTTGAGGATGCCCTGACGCTTCTCCTGGATACGCGCAGCGCGACGTTCCCGAGCAGCCTAGAATTTTAGGAATCTATTAAAAATAATACCAATGGAAAGATGGTAATTCAACGGACCTTGTTCTTGATGCGGCGGGCCTCCATTTGGTCGGTGAGGACCTTGGTACGGTTTTTCTCAGCCTTGGCCTTGTGGATGTACTCCATGAGAACACGCTTGTTCTTGAAGACATTACCCTTGGATTTTTGGTAAAGGGAGTGGTACCTTCAAAGATATCAGTACACCGGAAAAAGCACACTGTGGAAGAAAAACTCACAAGTGCTTGTCGATCTTGCCCGCCTCTCTGTACTTCCTCAACAGCCGCCTGAGAACCCTCTGTCTCCTCATCCACAGAACCTTCGAAGGCATACGAGCCTCAGCCGTACCCTTTCTCTTACCAGTGCCAGTGTGACGACCCTTGCGCTTAGCAGCGAGGAGATCTCTCGTACGAGCGCGGGAGTGGATAGTGGTGGGCTTGATGATCACACGGCCGTCCTTAATAAGCTTCTTAACGTGTGTGCGGGAGTTGGCATTTCCAATCTCGGCCTGCTCAGCGGGGTCTAACCAGATTTTGCGTTTGCCAACGCCGGCGACGCTTGCGGCAAGGCGCTTTTGTGACCGGAGATTGACTGACAAAGGTTTAGCCTGGAAGACGAGCATGAATATTATAGAGAGCACACACCCATCTTGCGTGTCGGATCTAGGGAAAATGTGAGCGTTGACAACGACCACAACGGCGAGCAGGGCCTACCTTGGTCTTGAGGATATCGTCGATGGAGGTCGCCTGGGACACTAAACCGGGCTGCAACTCAATCTTACGTAATGAAGCCACCCAGAACCTTAAAGTTCCGTACTGTACAGTACATCAGACGGCAACCTCCGGCTTCCCAGCCGCTGGGAAAAAATAACTCCATCTCAATATATCAAAATCAAAGGTGCTGATGCACTTGTCCACTAAAACTTGCTACTCCGAACTTGTATAAATCAGTCTACCTATGACTCCAGTCGCACGTCTGTATCAAGGCGCTGTAGTGTAGCGGCTATCACTCAAGATTCTGATAACTTTTGATTTCTTGAAACCCAGGTTCGATTCCTGGCAGTGCCTTTTCGCACGGTAAGTGGAAAATACTTGGTTCAGATGCAAGCAGCGTTTCTCCAACCCAAAGACAACAAACACCCTGCCTCGTTTCTTGTTATTAATTTTTCTGGTATGCAAAAATTTAGTATCTAACATCATATCCGGATATGATCAAGGGTGCGTCCTCGTGAAGGAATTCCACACAGATTCTCTACAAAGCAACAAGAGGCATGATCGGTACTACACACAAGCTTGGCTATCCTCGTGTTGTCGCCAGCCATAAGTCGAAATTCTGAATATCAAATTGTAGAAGTCGAATCTCATACGCGCGTCCTTTTCTAGCACAATAAGACAATCCGAACTAAGAATAGTAAAATGGGCCGTGCGTCTGGTGCCGATAGTCACCACTACAAACCTGATTGAGGGCGTGTTGAATGTAAAAGCTGAAGTACTCAATAATGGACTAGCCAGAAAAGTTTTTATAGAGATTTCATCAAGATTACTGACTTAGAAGGTCAGACATCAAGGTTGGAGACACAGATGCGTTTCCTACATCATGTGTGAAAGCAATCGGTCTTACAGGACGATAAAACATGACAAAGTTCGCTCTGGCCTGAACTTGAGTGTAGGGAGCAGAACGACAAGTGCTGACCTCGTCCAGTCAAAGTGAGATCGTCTGTTCACAAACGCGCTACCCTCCGGAACTACTTCTGGGCGGAGATATCCTTGTGGAGCGTCAAATGAATTACCCTTAGCCTAACAGGCGTGAGTCGTCTCTTTTGTACTGAGTCTAGAGTTGCGAGTCGTCCAACATTGATACTTCGAAGTGCAGCCAAGGACTTATGCCGAAAAGCGACATCGTGTCGGGGCAGTGAAAAGAGTCAGATAAGTGTCGCTGGTTCACATCAGCGACGAGTCAAGCACCATGTTGTGGTGCAGTTCAACACAGTTGGCGCCTACTCTGCTTAAGCCTCGCTTCCTCTGCCACGTCAAATGACTCGAAATTCTGACGAGTAACGGTATCATGAGGAGTTGGGACATGTAACGAATCTATGCCCGATATTAATCCTGGTCAAGGAGAACATGAGCAATACAGGGACGCACGGTGCAGAGCAGTTACCAGACCAATCTAGATTATACGTAGGTAACAATGACGGTAAAGTGAGAGATGCAAAGAAATAACCACCCTAGTAGATTGAAGTCTGTCTGTCTCCCGTCGTTACAAAGTTTGTAATAGTACAAAAGGCAATCAAGACCAACAATCGAACAAAACACTATCATGCTCCGTCATTACCTTCACACCAATCAGCAAATCAGAAAAGAAGGGAAGGACATAACACACCTGATTCCTTTGTCCAATCCTCATGTCGTTTGATATCGGCGGCCGTCACCGTCGGCCGTGTATTGTCCAAAGATTTCAGGAAATCTGCTAGCCGAAGAGGTGGTTCCAAAAGCTCATCAGACTCAATAGTTGTCCAGTCCAACTCCTTTGCTGCAGGATCCCCAGGTGAACATGGCGTCAATTTCGTAGCCTCGCCTCCAGGATTTGCCGCATCGGGAACGCGCTTGAAGTGTGTAGCATTGATGACTTTTCGGACAGGTTGCATGAGCGCATCGCGCACAGCGGTGGAAATATCAGAGCCTGAATATCCGTCTGTCCTCTCGGCAAGTAAACGGAAGTCTTTAGGCGTAAGTTCGTTTGGTGTCTGCCCGACGTGCAGTTGGAACATGTGCCTTCGCGCATCGGGGCCAGGAAGTGGAATATATATGCGTTTCTCGAATCTGGACGACTATTAGCATTCCAAAAGTTGATCAGTTCGACGCCGAACTTACCGTCGCTTGATCGCATTGTCAAGCTGCCATGGAATATTTGTTGCCCCCAAAACTAACACACCGGTATCATCGTGCCCTACACCATTCATCTGTACTAAAAACTCCGTCTTTATCCGCCTTGACCCCTCTGACTCGCTCTCATTACGAGTACCGGCAAGGGAATCAATTTCATCAATGAAGATGATCGACGGTTTTGACTCCCGAGCAAGCTCAAAGAGCTGCTTTACCAATCTATAAATTGTATTTGAAAAAAGTAGACTGGGAAGATGGATGCGGAACGTACCTCTCAGAGTCTCCTTGCCATTTGCTTACAAGATCTGAAGAACTTACACTAAAGAAGGTGCTCTTCGCCTCAGTAGCAACGGCCTTCGCAAGATAAGACTTTCCGGTTCCTGGTGGCCCATAGAGAAGTATACCACGCCATGGTGTGCGCTTCCCAGTAAATAAGTGTGGAAACTTGATCGGAAGGATAACAGCCTCCTTCAAAGACGCCTTCGCACCCTCCAATCCCGCAACATCTTCCCACTTCACATTTGGTGTTTCTTGCACAATAGCACCGGTCAGATTAGATCGTAATTTCTTCGTTTCCGCATCCTGACCGTCATCCTCATCGTCTTTCCTGATCCGCGGCATGAACAAAGAACATAATTAGCAGCAGACAGGTATACCTCTTTCCATTTGCACCTATTCCAACTGCATTCTTCGCGTTCTTGGGGGTCGAAATATGTCCCTTGAGTGTTTCTGCACGATTGAGGTACTCAAGGACCTTGTCCCGAATCAGTGCCTTTGACTTCTCATTTTTCTCGTCTGTAAAACCCAGAATAAGCCCCAGGAGCAGCTAAATTTGATATTTCACTGACACTTGAGTGTTAACATGAAGTAGTCGAGAGAATTCTGGTATAGTTTGAGGGCCTCAACGTAATTCTGCTTCGAATCCTCATCAACGGCGCGCTGGACCATTTCAATGGCCCTCTGTAAGAAGAATAAGCGCCATGATAAAAAAAATAAAGACCGGAGACATACGTCTAGGTTGTTGGCCATCGTCTGACAAGATTCTTTGAGAAGTTAAAACGAAATATAGCCTATAAGGATACATGGATAATTCACTTCAGCACGTGAGCTTTAATTTGTTCGTATTTCTATCTAAAGTCAACCATGAGAATCTTGTTCGACGCGTGAACGAATTGAGAGTCGTCAGCAATATTTCGAGTACTATGTAAGCACTTGAGTTGAAAAGATTATTACTTATCATTTTTCTCACCATTCCGTGTGATATGCTATCACTTCCCTATAGTTCGAACTACCCCTTCCGTCGGACAGGAGAGGTCTGCTCTAGAAGAGCTCATTCCTAGCATTGTATCAATAGAGTCAATATACACTACCCGCATTGTATCAATCGAGTCAATATACACTACCCGAGGCGAGGCGAGCTTATTGTGAGTCAAGATGTGGTCTCGTCGTCGAGTCCTCTCATTGAGGATGTCCAAGGCGCTGTCACGTTTGCCAATTCCACGGCAAAGCGAGGTTTGAACTTCCGTCGAAAGGATATTGCGACGCAATCGCGTCTTTTGCTTACTCAGTTTAAGCTTCCCTTTCATGTCTCATGGGGCAACGCTACCTGCAGTGCTCTCAAGACTATGAAGAGCATCTGCGGTCAGCTATTTGAGGTGCTGGTGAGGGGCCTATTTATTGATCTTATGCTGCTGCTACTCAAGATCAGTGTCTATCCCATCTACCCAATCTTGCTGGCCTATCTTGGGTGCACGTTCATGGCACACGGCCATAGAAACATGGCCAAAAAACGGTTACAGCAACCGTAAACTGTGCCATAGAATAAATTCCAAAACCCAGCATGGCACGACACGGCAAATTTACGGCTGTAAACCGTAAGATACAAGTACGGTCAGGTTCAATTGAAAAAAAGTATGCAACACTGAAATCCTTTATACTGAATAATTAGTACCAGTTGGTCACGAGGATATGGTCGTATACCTGGTGTGTAACCCACCGTTATCGGATGGTGGAACAGTAGATTATAAAGTCGGTGTAAATCAGAGTTTGAATATGTTTGATCAGCAGCCCCCTTTCCGCGGTATACTTAGTCTCCAGAACTGTCTTTGGCCCTCAGGTAAGTACCCATCATCACTTATGCATGATTGTTTTTTTCAAAATTTCATACTATGAAGTATACGGTCGTAATTTACGGCTCAGTACAGTGCTCAACCGGCCGTAATTGTGCTGTGTAAAGCTCAACATAGATCCTCGACAGCACGGCTACGGTGACCGTTTACGCAGCTGAACCGTAGAAACGACCACGGTGTTTGGTCCTAGATCCATCCTACTATAATACATTTTAGGAACAACATCCTGCTATCGTACCATATATCACTAGTTCTTACACATACCAGCCTACAGTGTACTTAGTATAGCACTGCATGACATACTGATCTTCGTCCGACTTGAAAAACTGTCCGAGAAGAGCTTGAAGTGAGAGTGTGAGAAACTTGTGACGTCCAACAGTCCGAGATAAAGTCACTGCTGGCACTGGAAACTGTTTCCATTGGAGGAATTGCAAAAGAAACATGTTATCCCACTTCTCAAAGGGGTATTTATCACGAGAAAAATACTCCAGACAATGGAAAAAGACTTTTTGCGGAGTAAAAATATGCTCAAGATATGAGATAAAATGTCTTTCTTATTTCCTCGGGAAACACTGAAAAAGGAACCTGTTGTACCAACAGTGTATTCGCAATGAAAAAAGACTTTGGATAATGGAAAAAGCCTTTTTCACAGGTCAAATCTGTCAAAGAAAATTGGTATAACATTTTTCTTCCTCAAGATTTTCCATGGAAACAGGTTCCGGTGCCAGCAGTGAAGTAAGTCATCTCAAGCTTCTACACATGGCACGTGTAGACCCACGCCCACTGTTCTGGTCACCTGAGCAAGGCGAATAATTGTTCAGACCAAGACAACAAACTGACTCAACTGCAACAGGTAATGGAAGGCCACAATTGTTCAACAGCATTGTTGTCATGCGTCAACATGGCCAGGTTTTGTTCTTAATCGGCCAGCTACCTTGTCTCGGCCAGTTTTGATGATCCATCCACTTTTGATCATGTTAGAACAAAGGTTCATGCCCAAAACGTGTGTCCAACACTGCTTTCACTGCATAAAAGGGCAACTCCTCCGGAGACCACGTTACATCTCACCCCCCACAAGATCTTGCACTAGCGCTAGCACAGCACATCCATCCAAGAGCTGCAGCACTGGTTATTGTCCTACGCTACATACATTTATATTCCACTTGTACTACCTACTATGCCATCGCAAAAAGCCCTTGCCCGGGGATCCCGTCCACTCCGGGCGGTTACTCCTGAGGAAGCCGCATCATGGAGCGACGATAGCGACGATACGCTATCCGAGCCACTACCCCTCGAGCTCGATGAAGCGTGGTCATATTCATTCCAGGTTGGTTGTCTTACATCTGTTATTTTTTTAAACATCTGACCATTGGATACCTTTATCACAATAGCCAGGTGAAAATGTCTGGGTTAAAACTACAGGCGGTAACTGGCGCCAAGGCCGTGTCACCGGTCAAACAACAAGGAAAGGCGCAACCAGACAGGTAATTGTTCCCATCACACCGCATAACAATCTTATCTCACGCCTGGCTAGTCAAAAGAAGGCCTCTATTATCCCGTTGTCTTCGATGGAAAAATCCGCAAATACTTTGCGCCTCTCAATGGAGAGATCAAACCTGATACCCTTCATACCCAAAGATTACTCGAAGAAGCTGGCTGGTTGAATGACTGATTATCGTCTCAAGCTCGTGTCGGAGATTTGTGGTTGATCAGTCCGATTGTATTTCTAGTAGCTATGCACTAGTCGCAGAATCAAGGGTGTATTTAATGTGGCATGTGAAAAACACTCCTGAGATATACTGCATTATCTTGACTTGCTTGCTCATTTGAATTACGTGCCGAGGCTCTGCCCATTTGTATATGACAGCGCCCGTTTTCCGAACCACTTGCATCAAGCTCCATCCGCATAATAGAGATAGCGACCGACAAACAGAACGAGACAAAAAAATTACTCTTTGAGTTGTGTATACCCGAAAATGATAATGATCGCCAATAACCGCTGCAGCTGTCGTGGTCACAGGGAAAGTCACAACTTGTAAAGCCCTTCCCTTATTGGTGTCCACATCATACCATTGATGTTTCCAAGTATTCGGCAAACATGATGTACCTCTCAAAACAAAAGACAAGACAACTAAATCATCAGAATTTATAAACATGACATGGGAGAAAAAATCCGACAACTGAGAAGCGCAGAAAAATGAGGGTGTGAACTATTTCTGCTCGCCTTGTATTTATAAAGAAAAAAGGGCAAGGAGCAGACAAACATGCGAGAATAACGGGAAACCGAAGACGTGATAATGGAAAGAGAAAGAGTAGGTAGAAAAGATCACAAAAACTCGATCGGGACCGGGACGACAGTAAGCTGTGCGAAACACAATATGACAACGCAGGGAGGCGGGCGGGCGGGAGATCATGATGCGAGTCATGCGCCGGAGAGGTAATGGACAGAGGCCATGAGAGAACAAAACGCAGGAAGAACCCAATGTCAAAGTCGAATAAATCCGAAATTTTGGTTCAGAGCGATGGATCATCTGTTAAAACAGTCACCTCGACATCGTTGTCTCACGAGCAACCCCACAACGAATGAAAGCGCACATACCTAATGCCCATTCCCCAAATGTATCAACTGCGTCGTTCTCGCACTAACATGTATATGCCTCGGCTCCTTCACATCATGACATACTTCAATCCCCTTAACCCACGCATGTCCAATCACCTCCTCAATCGTCATCCTCTTCTTCGGTTCAGGTTCTAACATCCGTCTGATCAACGGCCTACACGCCCTCGGGCTCAAATTATTTATCGTAGGTGGGCATGCCGACACCGTGGACGACGGGTTCCCACATGCCTGTGCATACGATGAATACAAGGTATCGTTCGCCGGCTGCGCGGCGCGCCAAGGGAGTTCTTGGAAGTGCAGACAATAGTAGACAATTCCGCATGCCCAGATGTCGACGAGCCGGGCGTCATAGGCTGCGTGAGGTGGGGCAAGGCAATAAAGTAAAGTCAAAGGAGGGAAGCAACAGACACGCAGAAAGCACATCTGTTAGCTGGATTGCCGCGAGACAAGAGGGGTAAAGAAGATACTGACGTTTGCCTAGGAACTGCTCTGGTGCAATGTACGGTTCGCTGCCACAAAGACCAGTCGACATGTGGACCGTCGCTTCCCATGGTAGGCGGTACACTGTTGATGCGCCATAGTCGCCAATCTTCAACGATAATTAACATCCTCGAGTAGCAACAACAGAACGGAGCCGGGGACGCACCTTGAGATGACCTTGATTATCAAAGAAGAGGTTTTCAGGCTTGATGTCCCGATGTGCGACGCCTTGACTATGCAGATACTCGACACCAAGCAAGATCTGCTTGAAGCAGCACTCCACCTCACTCGGGCTCATACCTCTGTCAACGACACATCAGCCCAGTTTAAGATGCCTCAATCACACTCACCCTTTCTTGATCGCCGCGTAAAGATCACCACCAGGACAAAACTCCATCACCTCACACCAATGCTGGTTTTCATCTTGAATCAAATCAACCGTCTCGACGATATTTGGATGATGCAATGTCGAAGAGATGCAAAACTCGGCCGTCAGCTTCTTCACATATTCCTTCTCCGTCTCATTCTTCCGTCGCGCCCGGAATTGCTTCACGTCATGTCTTATATCAGCTCAGTCCAGCCAGAACCGAACAGAAACTCACCTTGACCGCATAAAGTTTCTCCTCCGTCCTGTCCCATTTATGCGCAAGCCGCACCACGCTCGTCGCCCCCTTCCCGACCGCAACCTTCTGGCAAACCCCATACTTCTGCGAAAAACTGACCGCACTGTCGCCCGCCGTACTCTTTGCCCTCCCCTTCCCCCCATCGCTCCCCAGATCCGAGTGCGAAGATCCGACAGATCGTTGGGACCCCCGTCGGTTGATCTTCGGGCCTGACGCGAGAAGGTCCTTGAGATTGAATTTGTGGGACCCCGAGTCAGAATATACCGACGCGGGCTTCGCGGGACGGGACGGGGTCACGGTCGAGGAGTTCGAGTTGGAGCTTTGAGGTGTGGCCTTCTTGCTATTGGAAAAACCATTGGCGATGTTCTTGTTTCCGGAAGCGCCGGACGACATGCTTGGTGCGCGGCTGGGTGGTTGGCTTGGTGCGCGGCTAGGTGGTTGGCTTGGTGCGCGGCTGGGTGGCTGGCTCGATGGTCGGCTACTAGGACGGGTAGGGGGCAAGCTATTCATGGGCAAACAACCAATGTCGCTTTCGGTAGGTGAGGAGCCGGTAGAGTAGTTCGAGACAGTTGTGTTGTTTAAGGCTAGCTTTTGGAGCGAGCTGCGTGTGTATCCAGGCTCCTTGTCATAAGTGCCTGATTCTGGCGGAGGTAAAGGCACAGTGGTAGACGTAGTTGTTGATTGTTTTGGAGGCTGATCGGCCTTTGATTGTGAGGTGGGCGGCGTTAATGTTGTCATATTGCTGCTCATATTGTGGGCTGCTTTGAAATGGTTCGATAGAGCTATGGCCTTGTCTATTCCATTGTACGGAGGTTTGTCGGCTCCATCGGTTCCCTCGCCTTCAGTTGGCGTCGTCTCTTCAGAAGAATTGGCCATGTATGGATGAATGATAAGTAGATGTGTTGTCTTGGTCAACGTGGGTATGGTATAAGTATCAAGGTTCAGAAATTGAAGAACAGCCAGCGGCAGACGAGAACGTGAATGCCTAGAGGGACGAAATCATATTGTGCAGCGTTCAGGTGGTGGTGAAGGATGAGACCGGCCGGAACGAGAAAGGGTGAAGACGAGGACGCCTTGGCACCGTCAAGCACAACGGCAGAGACAGTCCCGGGGCCGCTGGGCGTGAAGCGCGGGTACGATGTGGGAGAGAAAAAGAAAAATTGTTGGCGTCCTTTTCTCTTAGAGTTCCAGATCCATTGGTCAGCTCCACGTGCTGCAACAATTCATTCCGATCGAATGTCCATGTATCTCATTTCTCTTTGTTCTCCGTCATCATCAGCCCTCGGGAGCTTATCTACAGAATGAAAATTAGAAGTCCTTTTTACAGATCCTATCCTCACTTTCAGTATTCAAAATAGTATCAAACTCGAAGTATTTCTGACTTTTAACAGTCAAGGCACAATCGTATGACAAAATCTCCGGAAATGTTCCTAAGGGTACGTAGAAGGCAATTATTTTGTTTTTGGGTATTTCCATCGTAGGGGGCTCTAATATTCCTATGTATCCTTATCACAAGTCATCTGCCCTTTAACTGATCCTCGAGTCTGTCGGCACAACCGTGACACACATACGGGTCCCGAGTTTGGGCAAATCACATCGAATGGCAATAATAACGCTGCTCCTAAAATCAATCAACATCTCCATACATATGTCCATATCCCTTGAACCTGATGCAGATGTGCAATGCCAATTAGTTCGATTCGGGTGCGTACATACATAATGGCTTCTGACACTCACCACGCATTGACAATTTGAAGCAATGTGCTTGTGCCATGCATGTCATGGTTTGTTGATCCCCCAAATGGCCACAGCACAGAATTCTTGCACCCATGGCCTTGTATGCGTTTTGATACCAATCCAGGGTGGCTCGAGATCCACAAGTATCTGTCCTCCCGGCTTCTCAAGTTTGCTATCTTCTCACTGAGATCTCGACCGGGGACTCTATTTATAGGGACATCGGGCTCGTCCCTTTCAAAGCTACCACTTACGTCAACCTCCGTCATTTTGTCTATGTAAGCTCAAACTTTTGCAGTAATATATGCACACGTATTACCAATCTAGCTACGTTGGCCGCTTGTCAACACGTACTCCATGTTTTGGTCTCGGCCTTACTCATTCGGTAACTTGAGTAAAGGGCTTTTAAGACACGAGCACTATGGTCATAGATGGTACGAATGCTCTTCAAATATTCCCATCAGAACTGTATTTGCAGGGACGTTCAACGACCTATGTGTAAAGGTACATATTCCTAACCATGTGGGCGGTCGTGGGCAGACGGTAGAGCGGCAATCATCAAAGGCCACGCTCAGCTGCATGCTGGCAAGGCATAGACGATAGGCATAAACCGCGCACGACTTGCAGGTGACGGTGTGAGCCCGACCACGGAGAGAATCCTTCTAAGATTCCTACTTTCGTGTACGATGCGAGGGTTCAACGTGAACATTTGTGTTAGAGAAGTTCCATCTGAAATCAGAAAGGATATGACGTTTTGCATTAGTTGCCTATTGGGATGTTCCTAGAATAACACTAAAAGACCTCGGACCGGTGGTTCTAGCTGAAAATTTACATAAAAGAGTTGAGAGTCCACCGTCGCGCTTACAAAGGACAAGAAACGCACTCGTTCTGCAGACGCCTGCCTCAACGAGATTATAAGAATTTCACGAGTACAGAATTTTGAAGAGGAACATAAGATGGGTGTAATGCCAGTGGTCATGCCAGCAATCTGAATCCAGAGTGAGTTTTGTGGAAGAAGTGGTAGCAACAGGCAGTAACCATGATATATCGGACCCAGACATCACACATCAAATCAAGCAATTTTGGAGACTGGGGACGATAAACTCCGCATCACCGACAAAAGTGACGAATTCACACGCCAGCCCTATGCTTCCACTTTTGATTCACGCCACTAACCGTAGTGTAGACCCAGTCGTCAGGAAAACTAGCTAGGAGTTAAAAACAGAATTGCCGAGGCATTCTCCAGAGTTGGACTGTTGCGCCTGGCTCCTTCAGTGGGCCAGCCTTTTTACACTAGTTCAAAAAGTGGTAGCCAATCCATTGAATCTGAGTATTTAACAACTGTTGTCTGGTTTATTGGCATGAACATTGACTCGTAGTTGAAAAAGACTCCAAATTACTCCCTCCATAAATTATTCAATGGCATTTGACTGGCTAGTCAGGCTTGCTCATGTGTAATAGCAAAAACCCATTTTTTCTATTTACCACTCACAAACTTATGCTACCACTTGCAACAATTTACTCCTATTCCCACTGATGAGGATAATTCCATCAATGTTCTGCAGTATGACATTACCTCTATCCTCAAAACCATTTACAAACTTATCCCTGCCTGGGGCGCCACTGCCAATCATCTTGACCCTACCACCCAATCTGTTGATCAACTTGCTTTAACCACTGCTCAGTCTGATGCGGCATCAGGCAATGTTTCTGCTGCAATCACACAGATGCCCCAGCCACAAGTCCATGTCACTGTCAACCCAAAATCTATCCCTCTTCCTGACAAATATAAAGGGGCAAAGGATAAAGCGGCATATTTTTTACGGGCTTGTAATTAGTTCTTTTCCCAGACAGAAGTTATGAGGTATGAAGTAAAGGCGGTGACAGCTAATGAATCAGAATTGTTTATCTTGAATGAATTCGAGGCTGACTTGCCCAAAACTCAATGATGATAGGATCTGTAGGAGGAAGAACATCTACAATGGTGAATGTGGGGTTAAGGAGATTAGATAACCAGGAGGGGATCAGTGTTGAAGGATTGGTAAGACTTGGAGGCAACAGATATGTTCATGAATTCAGACTTTGCCATAAAAAACAACATGCCAATTGAAAAGTCACCCCACACTATACCAGTGTTCAATGTCAACAGGTCAAGAAATGAGTACAGATCAATAAAGGAGTATGTTGCACTAATCATGAAGCATAAAACTCACTTGGACAAAGTTTACTTCTACCTGGCAAGTATTGGAAGATCAGATACTATTATTGGCCATAATTGGTTATGCAAGCATAATCCTAAGATAGACTGGCAAACAGGAGAAGTGAAGCTGAGTAGATGCCCTAGTTCTTGCAGAAGAGGGAGAGTCAAGAAGTTAAAGGCAGTGGCAAAGGAATGAAGGTGTTTAAAGAAAGGATGGGTTCTAGTAAAGACTGAAGGAGTAGTAGGGGAATGAGAAGTTAAAAAACCTCAAAAGAATAAGAAGTTCCAATGGTTGAAGGAGGGGCACCAATATGTATGATTTTTTCATCCAGAAGTGGGAGTCTTTGACAGCTTGTTCTCCAAACAGAGCCAAATGACAGCTGCTGCTGTCCTATGCATCAACACCACTTCAAGTATTTCCCAGCAAATAGCACAATGGGAGAATGAGCATAGGCAAAAGAAAGAAATTGGAGAGATGATGCTGGAACACTACTACAAACCATTTCAACTAGTCTTTAATAAAGAGGGATTTGATGATTTAGCTGGTCAGATCTTTGAATGAGAACCTCAGGAGTGGAAGGATAAGACTGTCAAAATCACCATGGCGGTCCAGATTCTTTTTTGTGAAAAAGAAGAATGGGAGGTTAAGGTCTGTGCAAAATTATCAGAAGTTTAATTCCATGACAGTTAAGAATGCTTACCCATTACCTTTGATATTGGAAATTATTGGCAAGTTAAGACATACACAAATCTTTTCAAAGATGGGTGTAAGGTGGGGCTTCAGCAACATTAGAATCAAAGAAGGAGATGAACATAAAGCAGCATTTCTTACCAACCAAGGGCTTTTCAAACCAACAGTAATGTTTTTTGGGCTGTACAACTCCCCACAATGTTCCAAACAATGATGAATAGCTTGTTAAAGAGTTGATTCATGGTGTAGTAATGGTATATATGGATGATATATTGGTATTTACAAGGGACCTAAGAGAACACCACAAAGTAGTATTAGAAGTGCTTGAGATTCTTGAACAGAACAAACTTTACCTGAAACCCAAAAAATGCAAATTTGAGAAGCAGAAGATAGAGTACTTGGGAGTGGTGATCAGCCATGGAAAAGTGCAAATGGATCCAGCAAAGTTAGCTGCAATTGAGGAATGGCCAGCCCCCCAGACATTTCAAAAGATGCAATTATTTCTAGGGTTCTGCAATTTTTTTTTGAAAGTTTATTGAAGGATTTGCAGCAGTTGCGCAACCTCTATACCACCTAACATGGAAAGGTCAAAATTTTTGATGGACAGAAGGCTGTGATAGATCATTTTGCATCTTGAAAGACAAATTGGTATCTTCCCCTGTCCTTACCCTTGCAACTGGTGAAAAATCTTTCAAAGTTGAGGCAGATGCATCTGACTATGTGTCAGGCACAGTATTACCTCAAAAACAGGGAGGAGAGTGGCAACTGATAGCATATTACTTGAAAAGTTTTACTGCAGCAGAAAGGAACTATGAAATCCATGACAAAGAAATGTTAGCAATAATCAGATCATTGGAAGAGTGGCAATACCTAGTACAAGGGAGTCAACATAAACTGGAGGTGTAGACAGACCATAAAAACTTGGAGTACTTCTTGATGGTGCAAGAATTAAACAGGAGACAAGCATGTTGGTCAGGATTATTGGCTGACTATGACTACTGTTTGAAACATAAACCTGGCAAAGCTTTGCTGAAACCAGATGCACTATTGCAGAGAGCAGATCATAAACAAGGGGTAAAAGATGATAATAAAGACATTACCTTAATAACAGCAGATCATTTTTTTTATTTCCTTGACCTGCTGAGGCTATGCCCTATGTCAGGGTCTACTGTCTATCTACAGCCTGTATTTATCTCTCCTGTCTAATGGATGTCTTCTATATCTAGATGATAGTTGTGCCCAGAACTGGGCTTGGGTCCATATCATGCCCTCTTGAGCAGGGTCTGTAAGTATAGTAGATAAGATTAGTGTGGTGCAAGTGGTCCATTTGGCTTGCTATTGGGGTCTCACCCATCTCCATGGTAACTGTCATGTCTCCATAGGATTGTTTAAACTGTTTTCTCACATGGATGTAAATGAATAGGACTTTGATTGCATTGGGGTTGCTGAGCAAGGTGCTTAGATCTTTGGGCCCCGGGCAGATTGCTATGTACACATTGGCTCTGTGTGTGTGTGTTGTGTGCACAGCAGTCTAGCAAGTAGTGGCAGATCATCTCTGGGGCATTGCCACAGGCTGTGCATATGGGAGACTTGGCTTTCTGGATTTGGTGCAAGTATTGATTGAGTGGGCAGTGCCCAGTGTGGAGCTGGACTAGGAGGGATGCATGCTTGCATGGCAATTCTACTAGTGTGGTGATGTTTTTTGTTGTGTTTGGCATGTTTGGGGTGATGGCCTTGGCTTTTGCAAAGCATGGTGATTGCAGGAGTGTTTCTCATGCCACTTCTCTTCATCTTTCCTTGTGTCTCACAACTATGGCTGCCTTGGATTTTGGGAGTGGTTTCTGCAGGAATTGCAGTCTGGCCATGCTCATCTCATTGCTCTCTGCCACTTTTCTCACCTTTTTGTCTGCTTACTCATTGCCTGTGATGCCCTTGTGTCCCAGGGTCCAATACAACCCTATGCTTGCAGTTGATCCAGTCTTTCTGATCCTGTGTATACCTTTGGGTACCTTGGCAATAAGATATTGCCCTGTTCCTGATTCTGGGTCCTGTAAGGCCTTCATGCCCACTTGATTATCCAATCCCATTGTCACAGTCCTTACTGCTCTCATTGCCTGCCTGCCTTTTAACTCCTTCCTCAACAGCTTCATTCCCAACACCTGTCCCACACATTTCCCTTCAAACACTGTGTGTTCCTTCTCTGTTCCCAAGCATTTCTTTGCTATTTTTGGTCTTTCAATCTCTCTGTACAACACTGCTGCAGTGCTTATTTTCCCCTTGTACCCCAATCCATCCATATAGATCCTGATGTCCACCTCAATGTTTTGCTCTCTCTCCACCACCTGCTCTGCCATTCCATCAATTGTTATGCTCACTGGACACTCCCATCCTTGAGATTTCCTCACAACATTGATTGTTTCCACCTTGTTGAGGGGGCACTTTTGATCTCATATGTCCATCATCTCACCATGGGAAAATGAGTTCAAAAGACTCAGAGGACCATAGAAAGAGGAGGAGGAGTAGAGATTAGAACTACATAGTGCACAATCTACTGCTTTACATCACTACAGTTGAACACAAAACAAGCCTGAATGCCAAATCCCAATGGCACCAGTGGCCTGTCATAGAAAACAGCCACACAGGTGGCAAGAAAACAGACAAGAAGTGCAACCACCAAGCAGGAGGCACAAACACAGAATCCAACTGTGAATAATGCAAATGAAGTGAGGGGATGGCTGAACACCAATGGACACCTGGACAAGATCAGTGACATGATAAAGACAGACACACTGAAAAATGTACTGCTGCAAATGTCAAGGAGGATGGACATGCCAATCCAAGTCAGAGAGAGAATGAGAGCAGTGGCATACAGTATGGAGGAGGAAAAAGTGAAGGAGATGGAGAGGGTGAAAACAGAGGCAGTGGGGAAGGCAATGGAGGAATGCAGAGAGGTGCTGGAAAATTTGGCAGAGACAGCAATGATGTCAATAGCAGGCATGGCAGAACAAGCAAAGGAACCAATGGAGAGATTGAAGGAAGGGCAGGTAGCAGAGGCAGGAAGAGGGGAGGGAGGCAAGGTGGATGGCAGGGGTGGGGGCACATAGCACAGAGGAGCAGGGGGACAAGCATTGTATGTGGATGCAGTGAGGTGGGTGGAGAGAGAAGAAATCACATAGAGGGCAAGGAACAGGACAAAGCAAATCATCATTGACAACATGTGGGGAGAGGAAGGGTGGAAAGGACTTATGGAGAGGGAGCTCATCAAGAAGGCCAAGATTGCAAAGGACATGATGGGGATACAGGGGTTGGACACTCCAGGAGTGGAATTCACCATGGCATGGGTGTTGAAGAATGAGGGGTGCTTTACAAACTGGGGACAGCAGAGGCAGTGGAGTGGCTGGCAAAAGAGGAGGTGAAGAAAGTGTTTTTGGAGAAGTTTGGCATGGGGGCAACCATTAAGGAGCAGGTGCACAACATATTCATGGAATTCATTCCAGTATCACTGGGAGATATGGTGTCAGAAAGGCTGGAGGTGATAGAAGCAAGGAATGACTTACATCCAGGTGAACTCATAGCCATAAGGTGTGGAAGGCCACTGCATGCCAGAAATGAAGGACAAAAGGTTGCCCACCTAGTAGTCTCATGTGCTACTGACAAAGGAGCAAACCACATCATCTGCCATGGCATGGTCATAGAGGGGAAGAAGGTAATGGTGTAGAAACTAGACCACAAGCCGAGGTGGTGCCTCAAGTGCCAAAGGTATGGAAAAGGACACCTGGCCAATGAGTGCAAGCAGAAGAAGGATACCTGTGCAATCTATGCCAAGGAACATAGAATGAAAGAATGCAGGGAGACAGACCCCTCTAAATTCATGTGTGTCAACTGCATGGCAAGGGGGGTCAGGTATGATCACCCTGTGTCAGCAAGATCATGCCCAGCATTTGTGGAAGCCAAGAGCAGATTGGTAAGTAGGATCCCAGAGATGAAGTATAGGTACTTCCTGATGGACCAGCTATGGACATGGGAAAAGGTTGAGGATGGGGGGTACTAGATGGTGACAGCCAGAGGATACCAGAGTGCCCTGGTGAGGGGCACACTGGGAGGCTTTGTGATGAGAGGGATGGGCCAGGGGAGGCTGGCAGGAGGGAAGAGTGGCCAGGGAGGAGGAGAATGACACACAGAGGAAGTGAACTACAGGGGGGGAAGATGCAAGGGGGGAGAGAAACTGGCTCCCAAAGGTATGCAAACCACACTTGATCAGTACAGGTGGGGGAGCAGCCCACTGTACACCCAAAGTGGAAAGCAGGCTCCTCAGAAGGAGTACAACTGGGATGACAAGGTAGAGCAGAGTCTGAGCAAGATTGAGATGACCAGACACAGAGAAGAACAGGCCAGCCAGGCTTCCCTGCAGTTGCCACTATGAGTGATGATGCAGGGGGAATGGAGAGAGGAGATGGAAGGACAATGAGGAGAGTGCTCACAGTGTGGCAGTTGAACATGAACAAATTGCTCATGGCCCAGCATGCAGCACTGTTTGCACACAGAGCAGACATGTGGGTGGGGGACTTCAACTGCCACCACCCAATGTGGGACCACCCAAGGAATGGTCATCTCTTCATGAGAGGCAATCTTGATGCCATAGAGGAGCTGATCACCATGTTCATGAGGCACAGAATGGTGATGGTGTTGAGGCTGGGGATGCCAATGTTGGAAGCAATGAGTACCAAAAACCTGACATGGCCTGACAAGGTCTTTACTACTAACAGCTTGACAGGACAGACAACAAGATGCAAGGTGCTATGATGTGACTTGCTGCTAAACATGGACCATTTCCTGATCATCACAGTACTGGACCTCATGACAGAAACAAGTGTGGAGGAGAGGGGGAGGAACTTCAGGATGGTGGATTGGGAAGAGTTTGGAGAGGAGCTAGGGAGGCAACTGGAGGGGGTGAGCACAGAAAGGATAGGGAAGAAGGAAGAGGTGGAGGAGAGACTGAATAAGGTGATGGAAGCATTGAGGAGGACAGTGAAGAAATCAGTACCAGAAAGGAGGGTGACAGGGTTTGCAAAAAGGTGGTGGAGCAGGGAACTGCAGGAGATGAGACTGAAGACAAGAGTGCTGGGGAAAGAGTTGGACAGGGTGATTCACATCAACAGTCACAAGGCCCACAAGATCTTCTGGAGAGCAAGAAACAACTACAGCCAAGCCCTGAAGGAAGCAAAAAGAGAATACTGGGAAGAGTGGTTGGGATCTGTTGATGTGAAAACAATATGGGACACCAAGAATTTCATCACAGCAATGCCCACAGACAGGGGAAGGGCAAGAACACCAACACTGTGCATGAAGGTGGAGAACAGGGAGAAGGAAGTGGAGGAAAATGAAGAGAAGGCCAAGCTGTTCCATGAAACTTTCTTCTACAAAGTGTCAGGGAGGGGGGCAAGCAAAGAGGAGGGGGAGCACAGAGAGCTGGCATTTGAATGGGGCCTGGTAACAGACAAGGAGATACACAACACAATTGCAAAACTGAAGCCTCACAAAGTGCTGGGACTGAGTGGAATACCAAATGTTGTGTTGATGAAGACCAGAGACATCATTGTGCCATACTTGGGTCTCATATTCAGGGCCACCTTCAAACTGGAAATATACCTGGACTGGTGGAAAGTTTTCAAAATGGTGGTGTTGCACAAACCAGGTCAGGACAACTATAGCAACCCAAATTTGTATAGACCCATTGCACTACTAGACACAGTTGCCAAGGTTCTATCATCATGCATCAAAACCAAGCTGGCACACAGAGCAGAGAAAGCAAACATACTCCTGAAGCTACAGTTTGGAGGGCAGCTGGGAAGATCAATGATGGATTCCATACATGCACTGACAATGTTCATCAAGAACACATGGAGAAGAGGAAAGGAGGTGGTGGTGGTGTTCTTGGATGTGAAGGGGGCCTTTCTCAACACAGTACTGGAGGTGCTGGCAGCAGACATGAGGAGGAGAGGAGTGCCCAAGGAGGTAGTGTAGTGGAGTGATTCAAATAGAAGCTTGAGGGGCAGAGGACAGTGATAGTGTTTGATGACTACACCTCACAGACAATCCCAGTAGAAAGCAGGCTCAACTAGGGATGCAACATGTTGGGCTTGTGCTACAACTTCTACAATGCTGGGCAGATAGAGGGGGCAGTAGAAAGAGTGAGAGAGTTGGCAGGCTCCTTTGCAGACAACATGTATGTGGTGGCAGAAGGGGACACCATGGAGGAGGCAGTGCAGAAAGTAGAGAACATGATGAAGAGGAGGGGGGGAGCAAACAAATGGGCAGAGACACACCACTCACTGTATGAAATGAAGAAGTTTGTGGGGGTGGGGTTCATGAGGAGGTGGGAGAGTGACAGACAAGGGCAAGGAAAAACTGTACCCACAAAAAGGCCAACAATCACCATAAATGGGATGGGGATTAAGATGGAAACATCCCACAAGTTTTTGGGATTATCCTGGACTAGGAACTGAGGTTCAGGGAGCATGTGGCATATGTGCAAGGAAAAGGGACAATGTTAGTGATGCAGGCAAGGAGGCTTGCTAAAACCAATGGGGGGGTGAAGGGGACCTTTATGAGGAGGATGTATGAGGTGGTGGTGGTACCGAGTATGATGTATGCAGTGGATGTGTGGTGCACACCCAATGTGGAACACAAGGGAAAGCTGGTGAAGGGGTTGAGGACTTTTATGGGGAAGCTAGGAAGAGTACAGAGGATGTGCATGCTGCAGATCTTGGGGGCACTGAGGACAACACCAAATGACATGATAGATGTGCATGCAGGGCTGATGCCCATACCAACAAGAGTCAAGAAACAGTGCATTGTGGTGGTGGCATGCATTGCAACAATACTGGACATGCACTCACTATACAAGCTAGCAAGGAGGGCAGCCACTTTTGTCAGGCAACACAGGGCACCACTACACTACATCATGAAAGCATTTGGCAGGCACCCAAATGACATGGAGACAATGGCAATAGTATGGCAACCACCAGAGTGGGAACATCTGGTGAAGATAACAATAGATGAGTCAGTGGAAGCAGCGAAGGTGAGGGAGATGAACAATGATGCAGAGATAAAGATATACATGGACAGGTCAGAGCACAATGGAAAGATAGGGGTGGCAGTGATGTTATACAGGAGGTTCAGGAGAGGAGTGAAAGTATTAAGGAAGTGCCTGGGGTTGGATGAAGAGCACACAGTCTTTGAGGGAGAATGTGTGGGGCAGATGCTAGGGATAGAGTTACTGAGGAGGGAGGTGAAGGGGAGAGGGAGGATAATGGATGCAGCAGTAGGAATGGACAACCAGGCTGGAATGAGAGTGCTAGAGGCAACAGGGAGAGGGATGGTGAGGTACTTGGTGGATGAGGTCTTGAAGGGAATTCAAAGGGTCATGAAGATCAATGCATGCATAGGAATTGAGGTACTGGACACCAGGACATGAGGATATCCCAGGCAATGAGATGGCAGACAAAGAAGCAAAGAAAGCTGCAGAAAGGAACAAAACCAAAACCAGAGGACTGCAAATCCTGAGGAAACCCCTGAAGGTATCCAAAGCAGTGGTCATGGCAGTGCACAAAAAGAAATGGCAGAAGGAAACAGAGCAGAGAATACAGGAGTTGCCAAGGTTTGAAAGACTCCATGTCATAGACCCTGCAGCTCCAACAATGAAACCATACACTCAACTTGCCAGAAGCCTGCCATGGAGACATGCTGCAATACTGGTTCAGCTGTGCATGGGTCACTGTCCCCTCAATCACTACCTGCATTGATTCAACAGGGAAGAAATGCCCACATGTGATGCATGCAACCAGGCACTGAAGACAGTCAAACATTACATCCTAGAATGCCTGGTGCATGACAGACGCCATGGAGAAATGCACAGAACCACAGGCACAGGACCAGATGCCCTCAGTATGCTCCTAAGCAATGCCGAAGCAGTGAAAATTCTATTCCATTTCATCAACAGCATGCAAAGATTTGAGAGACCCTATGGAGACCTACACTTGACCGACAAAGCCAGGGAGAGCAAAACAATGAAAAAGAAAAAGAAAAGATGTAGACAGAAATAAAGGCATGAACACACCATGACAATTACTTACATTATGCACACTCTAACACACTACACCATAACAGCATAATATGGTATATAGCCCATATCCAGGTGCAGCCATTACCATTACTAGATAGGAAACCTACACCAACAGGAAAAGTACATAGATGACCACATAGAGTAGAACCTGACATAGGGCAAGGCCCCAATGGGTATAGGAAATAATCAAATCAAATCAATACTACCTTGTTGATGCTGTTGCCTAATGTCTTTAAGATGTAGTGCAAGGATGCTTGATATCTTTTGACTAACTTGGCTGCCCATCTGGTGGGTTTGTAGAGAGGATGTGTTTTTGGCATGGTAGCTATTTGTGCTGTGGCTTTCATGCAGATCTTCTGTATCTATATGTTCATGGGTAAGAATCCCACATGGGTGTTGAGTAGGTTGTTTGGTGTAGTCCTTAGTGCCCTCAATGTCTGAAGTGCTGCCATTCTCTGCACCCTTCCTAACTTTGCCTTAGCCCCTTTCAATTTCCTTATTAGCTTGCCATTTACTTCAATGTCTGAAATGCACCAAACATCAGCCATGTACAGCATCATTGGCACCACCACTGCTTTGTACATTCTTCTTGCAAAACTGCCCCTCATTCCCTTGTTCACCTTGACTAGCCTTCTCTGTCATGACCTGTCCCTGGATCCCTGCCTTGCCTTTGGACTTTGCCTGACCAAGCCCAGCAAGCCCCAGAGCACATTCCCCTCCTTGACTAATCCCTATGATTGTCCCCTACTCTTGGCACCCACTCTAGCAAACCCTGACACTTCCCCAGAGATCCCCAATGCTTCCCTAGCAGACCCTGTGATTCCCCTGACCCTCCCTTAAGTGTCTGGGTAACTCCAAGCCCCTTCCAACCTCCCCAGCATGCATCACAGTTACACATCAAGACACTACCAACATCTAGCCAGCTAGTCTTGGGATGCCCTGAACAATTGTACCCAAGACCCACCCCACATGGTCTTGTAAGGATGACCTCTGGGAGCAATGGCTAAATCACACAGCTAGCAGAGGGGAATCTGAAGTATATTAGAACTGTAATCAACAATAAAAAATGTAAACTAATCACCTAGCAGAGGGAAATCCAAAGAGAACAAGTCTAAGGATCCCCTCTGCTCAGTGCAGCACATCAA